>JAVLVB010000791.1:2216886-2246562 GCA_032876305.1 Orestias chungarensis | reverse complement strand
GAGTCATTTCTGTTTAAAAGGCTGTATTATCCGCAACTTAGATTCTATTAGTATGATTGTGCATTCCTGTCTTCCCAATTTTCTTCAAAAAGAAGACAGTGCAATCTAGAGCATTGTCAGGTTTGTGGGATGGTGGAATGAAACACAATCACAAACAGACATTTTGAAGCATTGGTATATAGCATAATCTGACCTTTTGAATAAAAGATTAAAGTAACAAGTTGGGAAACAGGCATGTCAGATCAATGGGAAACACTGAGCCGTGTATCAAGACTGATGCATAATTGATCTTTGCATCACACAACAAGCAGCTTTCATGGTTTTTGAATCAGTTATGCAACAACCATTACAGATTTCAATAAATATTTATGAAATATGTATATATAGTAAAGTATAGCCTCAGTATTGTTAATATTTTCTAATTATTTGTGGTTAACTAAAATAATATCATTCACTTTAGATAGACACAGTTGTCCGAATCACCTCAAATACCTATAAATGGAATGGATTTCTTTTTATGTTACATGATCCAAGAACCTAAAAGCAACAATAATTTTTACTGTCTTTAAATTATAATTCCCCTTATTTTGAGCATAAAACAATCTCTCTCTCCCAATCTCTCCTTTCACTCTTTGTTCATTCCTCGCCCTGCAACACCTGCACCAATCACACAACCGTCGCTGCAAGGGACATAGGCAAGGCCAGCGATTGGCTGCGAGCCTGAGGCTACCTTGTCCAATCAATGCTCGTGCTCGCATCCTAGGATGCCAAAGAGCAGCAGCTACAACCTTCCCTTCTGACTGAGCCCAGTGCAGCGCAGACAGCCGGTGAGTCATGCAGGGTCGAGACAAATCAAGGAGGTGCCACATGCTGACACATAAATGAACATGCACATTTTAACACGAGACAGGATGACCTGATGCAATGCAAACAGATGCAGTGGAACAGTGTAAAACACGGATCATAGAGTGAAAACTACACTGAAATTATTAACATTTCCTAAAAGCAGGAAAAGATTTTTTTAAACTTTGTTTTCTTTGTTTGCATGACTGTATGACTTACGTATGTCAAGCACTTGTGTTTTTATCCTTGGTGATAATACTTCTCCAAATCAATGATTCGATAGCATGTGCTGAGTTTTCTTAGGCACAATACATTTTAGACACCCAACAATGTACTGGATGCATTGTTTGACAAATAGGATCAATCCGAACGTATGTACAATTGGATTAAAATGAATTATCTTGTAAAGTGCCTTGAGATTACGTGTTGTGACTTGGTGCTGCATTAACTAAGTTGAATTGATCGTTGCTGTTGGTAATGGTTAATGTTATTCCTACATACGTAGTTGTAATATCGCAAAATCTATGCACTTATTCACTATACCCTAATTTATACCGATGTGCTTTTTGTTGGAGCAGGGTGGGTACAGTCTATAGTTATATGCAAAATATCTTTTAATATTTTTAAAGCTATTGGAAATATTTTGAAACTAAATATTTCAAACCACTGACAAAATAATTATGTAATTATTCTAAAATTGCACAAATATCTGGCTTAAAGTGGAAAAAAACATAAGCTAAGAAAAAAAATCAGTTTGGAGACTTTAAATATTTAATTATGTAAACATGTAGTTTCAGCTGGACATATAGGGATCTCATGTTGCGAGGAAATTACCTTTTGTTTGAGTTCATTATTGTTAATTGGTAAATTAACATTAATTCATTGGTAAAATGTGGTAATCACCTTTAGAAAATAAATGTTCTGGTGTAGTTTCTTACTTGATCTGCCCGGCTGCTTGGAGACAGGCAGGGAGACCTCAGTGAGGGGAAGGATGTAAACCTCTGGACCGTTCTGGGCGGAGGGCGAGGCCAGAGCAGAGAGGTCTGCCTGGTACTCCTCTCCCTCTGTGTTTTCGAATTCCTGGTGCGGGGACAGACACTAGGATTAGTCATGGGCTCCCAACCAGCGAGTGGGAGACAATGGCTCAACTGTGTAGATAAATAAATACACTGAGGCACATTCACATAACCATATACATTAGTCATGTAGATTGTGGCGCACGTTGAGATGGTCATATACTAATGCAAACTGTTTAAACAAAGCCTTTCTTTAATTCACATCATTGCCTTACTGTTATGCACTACAAAGCCTAAACTGGTTCATATTTGAACAAAGAGGTCTTATTCTCTTAAAGGATTTAATTTGTTTTTATAAAAACTCTGACATTGATTTTCTTATATCAAACAAAAATGTATTGTTTTAGTGAAGGGATTGTGTTTTAAATTGTGAGGTTACAGTTACAAATGTATTTAATAAAACATTAAAACACACAAACAGTTTTAAGTGTCATCACATTGCCTTGCAAAAAGGCCCAAATGTTTTCACATTCTGTCATTTAATAACCAAACGGAGGTCAACCACATTTTGACGCATTTTTTGGGGGTCTTTTTTGGATGGATCAACACAATGTTGTCAAATAAAGCAAACTGAAACAAAAATGATACGTGGTTGGTTTGTCTTAACAGAGAAACGTTGGAACATCAATAGGGTTTGTAGTGAGACAAAATACGTCACACTTTTCAGATTTTTATTTAAAAAAAAGAAAATATTCCATTATTTAGTATTACTTTATAGTTTCATGCTAAACTAAGTTTATGATTGTAACTTGACAAAATCTAAATAAAATCAATAAGTATTGATACTGTTAGGTCCTTGTACATTCCACCGACCTGATTACACCATCACACCATACTAGGACTGCAGTTAAAACTTTTACTGCACATTATATAAGGTATAAATAACCTTTAAAATAAATGATTGACTGTCTACTCTACATTAGGAGTAGGCAAAGAGAGTGTGATCTATATTTAGCCATCGTAGAAAGATTAACAGTCCCCTACCACAAATTTGCCCCAATGCCTACACACATAGCAATAGCAGTGAAAAGCTGTTCGCTCTCTTTTACCCCTTATCCTACCTATTACTCTTTTTTTGTCTTAAATTTATTTCTACAACCAATCTTCCAGTTCCCCCGTTCCACTGCAGTGTCCTTGTTCACAAACAGCCGTGCTGCATTCCCATCATACTCTTTCTCAGGGTTTCTTAATTTAAACCAAACGATTCTTCACCGTACAACTTTAAGTCACACGGCACAGATGAGCTGTGGCTTTTATCATATGTTTCACATTTAAAGAGAAAAAATACATCTACAGTATGCATTCATTATCCTCTTTCCTTAAGAGCTTTCAAAAAAAAACTAACATTGGCATCCTAGTATCATCTATATTATACAAAAAATGCAACAAAAAAAAAAAGTTGTCATGTTTTCGTTATGTCTGATTCATTGTGTAACAGATTAATTATAGGATTCAAATAATATATTCATCAAGATTACACATATTTTTTTCTGATGAATCGTGTTTTCTCTGAACAAACAACACTTTGAAACCTTACTTACAATATGCAGCTCTGTTGCACCCGAGGTGAGATAGACATTAAATTCCTGGGTACGCTAACAAAAAAAATCACAGCAGGTCTGTGGTTGTTGTTCACGTAAAAAGTGCAATTTTGTTAGTACAATTTACCATGTTATTAGTTTGCTTCATAAATTATTTGGCAAGTTAATAGCCTCTTTAAGTGCTTATGTGGTTTACCCACATTTAAAAGAGGTATTATTTATGCGCTTAGAGGCTATACAGATCTATATTACAGCAAATTTATGCGAAATACTGTACTGTAATTCCAAAATGTATTCCGTTCTCAAAGACCACTGCAAAATGCAAGAGTTAGTTAGTTAGTGTAACATATTTACCATCTACTGAAAGCTGGCAGTATTCCTAACCAAGACATAGAAACAAAGGAGAAAAAAAGCAAAACTGCTGGCTTTGTAAAAAAAGACAGGAACGTCACATAAACTATCATTTATCTTCTAATTATGTGTTTCTGTTGGTTACAAATCCATGATCGGAGGAGTGCTTAAGATCCTAATGTTACATGTTTTAAACACAAATTTGTAGCTGTCATTATTTCCTCCTGTACAAATGTGTTGTAAGCATTTCGGGGAGCATAGCCTCTGTATGGTTGTAATATTCAAATCTCAAAAGTTCAGTTTTGATGTGTTTTAAAGAATGTTACATAATTGTGCAACTGAAGTCTTTTTTAGGTTTTATGTATTAATCTGTAAATAACAGATAGTGATGGCATGTTAATAAAGGACAGGTGATTTATTTATTCATACATATTTAATAGCAATCAATTATTTATATCTTAAATCCCTCCGTGAAATAAATAAATAATTCCAACATTGTCATAATTGCATAAATGTTTTTTTACAAATACTATTCCAAGTAAAGCTACAACCCTCAAGCTGAGCACAGAGATTTTTCTTAGATATTTTCTGTCAGATTCAGACCAACTGTCCAAAAATATCTAACCACCTGATCCCCCCATTATTAAACCACATATAGTTAGTGTTATCGAAGATGATATTTGTTTGGAAATTGTAATTGTAATGTGCATAATTCCATCAAAAAAAAGAAAAGGGGGGAAACTGGCTAACAGCCAGAATATAACCTGATAGTTGGACTAAGATAGAATAACTGGATAGCTCTGTATGTGTTTTTGTGGTTAAACATGTGCGCATAGGAATGTGTGTAGGTGCGTTTCTCATTCAAGACGACCATCTGCCGCTCTCCTCTGATTGAAGTGTGAAAGCGAGCACCTGGCTGTGAGTCGGCAGTGCGTAGATCCCAAGAGAGCCTTCGGTTTAGAGAGCACTTAATACCCAGCCACACACTGCATGCTCCAGTAAGAACGCAGGGATGGAGAGGAATAACGAAGCTCTCACTTGTGCATTCCCACAAGAAAGCAAACCTTACAAATAAGCTTTTAAGAAAATTAAAGTTAAAGTGTTGAAGCTATTGAAGTATTTATTTTCATTTCTGCTGCTTATGACACATTTTACACTCAGCGGTAGCTCTGTTCGTATTAAATGTGGTTTAAAGCTTTGACTCATTTCTCTTTGGGAGTCCATGAGCAAAACACTGAGTCACAGATAAACATTTGGTGGCCAAATGTTCACTTTAAAGAATGGAACATGATATCACTGCAGGAATGAACAACAGCATTTTGACAAATCAACCAGTACCAAGTTAAACAGCCTTTCTCATTCGGTCAAGCCCTTGATTATTGACAGGTATGGGAGATTAACTTTTTTTTGGAGGGCTTAACTTTATTACTGTCTTAAATAAATAGGGCGGTCTTGGTGTCTTTTTATATTTTTAGCGTCGTTCTTTGTACAACCTCTCTGCAATGTCGAATTTTGGTTTCTTTCATAAGCTCTGTTCTCTAAATCAATGTTTTATTTCATAAACGTAACAGGTTCCAGCTAAAGCCCCCATATAGTTAACATACCAAAACATATCTGCTGCAAGCCTCTGTTAATTTACACTTTGAAGAAAACTATCTTCATCTCGGCATGATCACTTTAGTTCAATATTACACAGACATTAGAAAGAAAGCTAAAATGATCACAATCTGAAATGAATAATACCTTAACACTTACAGACAGACCAGACAGAAATGCTTTTCTGTGGAAGCTAGAAGTGGTATCTACATTGGGAATCCGCACTGAATGCTTCACAGAGACCATCTTTTCATTCTGAGAAAGCTAAGGGGCTTCTCATATCTACCAGTCTGCTGCAGCAGCAACATGTAAAGCTTCGCACCACAAACAGAAACGGAATCCCAGTAACCATTTTCAAACTAAATCTAGGTGAAAATAGAAAAGGCATAACACATTAGCATTTTGCTGAGACAGTAACAAAATGCCAAGATGAGTTTTCTGTGAGCTTTGAACACTTTATTCTCTAGCATAAGGCAACAGTGTCTTAGCTTTACTCTACGTTTATATCAGCACTGGCAACATATTAAGATAAAAAACGTCCATGTTACTCCATGTTTGATAAAAGGCTCATATCGGGGGTTCACATACACGTAAAACTGATAGTATAATTAATTAATTTATTTTAATTTTTCATGGGCTTGGGAGAAATTGCATATTGTTACAGGGAATTTAAGTGAGATGTTGTTTTATGTCCCATCTGACCAATCACTGGTTTTATCCTGCTGTTCAAACTGCAAACTGATTTGTGTTGACGTTGCAACACTAAAATGTTGCTGCTAGAGGTAGGAAAATATTTATCCACGTTACAGCTAAATAAAGTAAAAGACCCTAAAATGCATCGACAAACAGCCTTTTAAAAATTAATTGCCATTTAAACTAATACATCTAAACTCAAAGAGTGGCACATTCAGGGATTCTACACTGCATTCCTCTCTGTATATCATTTGACTGTGTAAATAAGTTTTAGCTTTTAAACTACTGCTAGGTTTTTGCATGTTTTATGCTTGGGTCAGGCTGGCAGGCAAAGGTATTTGGATTTTCCTACACCACTTACACTAAAATAGGGAAATGTAAAACTTTTAGAAGGTTGGCTACTTTTGAATGTTGTCTGTGTCTGAATGAATGAATAAATAATTGATTCTCCTAAATCTATTTATAAATCAACGGTTTCTTTAGTTGTCACTCTGTGTATTTTCTATTTTTTGTGTTAATAAAAAAAACAAAAACTATTATTATTGATTCAACTTTTTCAAATCCTACTGATTCATTTTCTTAAAAACCAACAAAAGACAAGGCCTAATTTCACATCAATGTTTCCAGTTGGGGGCAGCAGGGAGCTCACCTTGAAGCCAACGTCTCCCTTCTTGCAGCAGAGGCAAGCCAACATGAGGAAGACGAACGTGAAGAGGCCAGAGAAGGAGATGGCAACAACCGCTAGGGAAGAGGGCCAGGACAGTTCACTCAGCGGGGCCCCATCTGCAATGTTGGAGAAATGTGCAAGTGTTAATGGGTTTGGAGCGTCTGGAGATCTGATGGCAAAGAGAAAACCCATGCAGGAAATTAAAAAGCTACATAGAGATAAAGTTGATTTGGATAGTCAGAGCTTGATAAAAGAATAATCACTTTTCAATAATATGGATTCAGATTTGTGATTTTTCCAAAGAGTAATGATTGGAATATAGAAAAACTATACAATTTATCCATAAATACAGTTAAAGTTTAATTTTAAATAAAAGACACATCCACCCCATCTTTGTACGTTTAAGCAGATGCTTATTCTGCTTAAGTATAGACAGCTGTGATGGATGAACATTTTCATTTTTACTCCCAGCATTGAAATAAAATCTGATTTAAAGCATCTACTTTACACTGCAATGCACATAAAGCTGTTAAAACACTTTTGTTTGAATGGACTTCATCGTATTCAGCCTGCTGTGCGTCATTCACAAATGTTAATATTTCCCAGAGGCTTTACCATAATTTCCTGAAAAATCTGAAACAAATCTGATGCAAATATATATCAGACTGTGTTTTAGGTTGTAATTCAGTCAGAGTACGGAGCCAGCAGTCCGAGTTCAATGCAGACAGATATACTCTCTGTTTGAGATAAAAACCATCAGCATTTTCAAATAAAACTCTTGAAGAAAAAAATACAGGGACTTTTGACTGCAGTGGATTGTAAAAGTTTCATGCTCCAATATTTTTTCTCATGTTGTCACATGGATTGTGATAATCCCAAAACTAGAAAGCCACTCCCCTTTGCTGAAAGCTGTTGTAAGTATGTTTTTATAAAAGTATGTTTTAAAAAATTTTTTTAAAATGTCACCGGCCTGAAAATATAATAAGAGACCGGTGATATATGGCAAAATTAAGGTTCTTTGACTTGTCTGAGTAGTTTAATGCTATCTGCAAAACTACCCAGCCTCTGGACAAAAACAACTGATCAGAGCGAGAGGTACTGTCAACTATGTAAACTATGAAATCTGGCAGAAAAAATGAAAACTACACAAACATGAAGATTTCCTGCAGAGTTTTCCTGATTACGAAGCAGACATACAAGGCATTTCTTCCTGTTTCTGTATTTTGCTGTTCCACCACATCTTACTATTGTTGATTGGAGAAGCAGCTGTTCTGCAGCCCAAAGTCTGTTCAAGTGGGCTTAATACCATTAGCACTTATAGATGTGCTTCATTAAAATGCAGTGACATGGAATCTTGTTGAATTTATTCAGACGATAGTTGGAACTGAATAGAAGTAGGTATATTTTATACTACATACTTGTTAAAACTGTCACTTTGTCCTGGCTTTATATTATGATAAAGATGAACTATGAAACCTCTGTGTGTTCCTTTTGCTATTTACCCTAACTCTGCAGACTGAGTGGCTCCCGGTCAGAAACAACCAATGAGATCAAAGAGGAAGGTCTTAGCACTATTAATGACTATTCCTTCAGTAACACAAAACATAAACACACTCACTTTCTTCTACCAATGAAGGCAAATAAACATTTTGCTGCAACCGTAAATTGTTACTACCCCATTTGCACAGTTGCAGCAATCTTAAAGCCACATGTAGAAAAACATGATAACCCGCAATGGACTTTCCTCCTGGCTCTGATTATTATTTTCAGGAGCTGTGTTTTTTTAGCAGATGGCATAAAATCACTCAGGGAGTGATTTTAGAAGTCATAGAGCTGGATCTCTTTCATACTGTATTGTTATAATGTAGTAAAAGTTTTAACAAATACAAAAGCAACTTTTCTTTAGTTTTTATAAATGTTATCTACTGCAGCTTTAAGAAGAGTTCCTAAAGTTTCTAAAAGTGTCATGATCCATGTTTTGGTTTGGTTCAGTTTGTTGTTGTTTTCACTTATATTTAGTTTTTGCTTTGTTTAGTTCACTTTAGTTGTATTGTTTTATTATTATGTTTACTAGTCTCGTTTCAGTTCCCCGCTTTGTTTACATTTCAGTAGTCCCGCCTCCGCTCTCTGTTTGTTTACGTTCCGCGTTGTTCCGTTTCCGCTTTGCTCTAGTTCCTGTTTATGTTCCGTTTCATGTTTATGTTCATTATTCTTCCCCAAAAATAAATATTCTTTCATACAATTCCACCTCTGCTCGAGTCATTGATCTCACGTGACAGAACGATCCAGCCAAAATCAACTCGAGCAGAGATTCACCATCCCAGATTCGTACATCCACACTTCCTTCATCCGTCATGCCCTCTTCTCGTTCCTCCCGTCGCAAGAGACGCCGCTCACCGGTGGTTGTGTTCAACGGCGCCCTGGCTTTTTCGGAGTTTTCGGCCGGGGACGGGGGCGCAACACCGGTGAGCTCCGAGCCCGTCTTTACTTTCGTGTCGTCTTCTTCGCCTCTAGTCCCCTGTTCCTCTTCATCTCCCGTCACTTCACCGCCCTCGACTGACATTATTTATGACTGCCCCTATTTAGGTCCCCTCACAAAAGATTTTGATCTCAACCCGGTTTTTTCTTCTTTCCGTAATGACCCAGACATGACAGATATTATTCAGGAATCCTTTGTACAGTATCAGTTCGCCATTCATGTTATCAAACAAGGCCGTAAGGACAGAGACAGAGACTTAGCGGCAAGAGCCGCCCTTCTTTCCCCTCCACCAGTTCCATCGTCAGCTTCCCAGCCTCTCGATCCTCCACAACTAACTGAGGACAAACTCTGGGGCTTCTTTTATGGGGACAGGGAGGATTTTTTCCCTTGGAGTAAGTCCCAGTTTGAGTTTTCTGAGCTAGTTGCTGGAGAAGATCTCCAGCTTTCAGAGCTTGACACAGCTGGAGCAGCTACAGAGGTCTCGCTCCAGGAGGATCCTGCTGCCAGAGAGTCTCTGCTCCAGGAGGAGCCTGCCAGGAGGTCTGTGCTCCAGGGGGAGCCTGCCGGAGAGTCTGTGCTCCAGGAGGAGCCTGCCGGAGAGTCTGTGCTCCAGGAGGAGCCTGCCGTAGAGTCTGTGCTCCAGGGGGAGCCTGCCGGAGAGTCTGTGCTCCAGGAGGAGCCTGCCGGGGAGTCTGTGCTCCAGGAGGAGCCTGCCGGAGAGTCTGTGCTCCAGTAGGAGCCTGCCAGAGAGTCTGTGCTCCAGGAGGAGCCTGCCAGAGAGTCTGTGCTCCAGAAGGAGCCTACCAGAGTGTCTGTGCTCCAGGAGGAGCCTGCCAGAGAGCCTTCGTCCCAGGAGGTGCCAGAAGCAGAGCTCTCGTCCCTGGAGGATCCAGAGGCAGAGTCCTCGCCCCAGGAGGAGCCTCTTACACTGTGTAAGCCTCAGACGGTCCTCCCACCTCCAGAGATAACTGTAGACCAGCTGCCTCCTGCTGGAGGGTTTGCGCCGATTACAGAGGGGGTCCGGTGCGACCCGCCTCTAGCTCCTGCGATTACGGAGGGGGTCCGGTCCGATCCGTCTCTATCTCCTGTGTTTACCGAGGGGGTCCGGTGCGACCAGCCTCTAGCTCCTGTGATGACCGAGGGGGTCCGGTGCGACCCGCCTCTATCTACTGTGTTTACTGAGGGGGTTCGGTGCGACCCGCCTCTATCTCCTGTGTTTACTGAGGGGGTCCGGTGCGACCCGCCTCTAGCTCCTGTGATTACCGAGGGGGTCCGGTGCGTCTGCCGTCTGCGATTTTCTTCGAGGACTCTCTCACCGCTGTCCAACCGGACACCCTTCAAGTCTTCGCGCCTCTAGTCGTCGTCCTGCCGGGCGACCTCCAGATCTTCGTGGTTCCAGTCGTCGTCCCTCCGGGAGACCTCCAGATCTTCGTGGTTCCAGTCGTTTCTCTGCCGGGCGACCTCCAGATCTTCGTGGTTCCAGTCGTCGTTCTGCCGGGCGACGTTCAGATCTTCTTGGTTCCAGTCGTCGTTCTGCCGGGCGACCTTCAGATCTTCTTGGTTCCAGTCGTCGTCTTGCCGGCCGACCTTCAGGTCTTCATGGTTCCTGCTATCATCCTATCGGACGACCTCAAGTCTTCGTGGTTCCAGTCGTCCTAATGGGCGGCTTCCAGATCTTCATGGATCTCGTCGTCGCCCTGCCAAGCGACCTCCAGATCATTGTGGTTTTCGTCGTCGCCCTGCCGGATGGCCTCCAGATATTCGTACTTCCTGTTGTCGTCCTCCGGGACGACCTCCAAGTCTTCGTGCTTCTCGTCGTCTACCGGAGCGACCTACAGATCTTCGTGCTTCCTGTCGTCGTCCACCCGGACGACCTCCAAGTCTTTTGTGCTTCCTGTCGTCATCCTCCGGGACGACCTCCAAGTGTTCGTGCCTCCTGTCGTCGTCCTCCGGGACGACCTCCGGATCTTCGGACTCTCGCCGCCGTTCAGGACGGCCTTTGCCGGACTCTCGCCGCCGTTCGGGACAGCCTTTGCCGGACTCTCGCTGCCTTCCTGGACGGCCTTTTGCCGTCCGGAACGGTTTTTTTCTGGACTATTTCCTTTAGGTTTTTCTTGTTGTTTTTGGTTCTATTATCTTTTGGTCGTTGTTCCGCTCTTAAGGGTTGGTTTTTTGTTTGGTTTTGGTGTTTTTGTTTTTCTTAGACTTTTTCCGCTCGTGCAGGGTTATTTTTTGTTCAAGGTGTTCTTTAGGCCATCCCCCTCCTCCCACACAGTCTTGTTTTTTTCTTTTTCTCTTGTGCCGGTTTTGGCGTCTGTTATCCGCCTTAAGGGGGGGGTACTGTCATGATCCATGTTTTGGTTTGGTTCAGTTTGTTGTTGTTTTCACTTATATTTAGTTTTTACTTTCCGCGTCTCAGTTCCTGTAGTCTCCGGTTTCCCGTGCTTCTTCCCCTCGTGATTATTATTATTGTTGTTATTTTTATCTGTTAGTTTATTTCCCCCTTCCCGTGTTCTTTAGTTGGTTTGTTTATTTGATTGTAGTGTTTATTTACGTTTCAGTCTCGTTTCAGTTCTCCGCTTTGTTTACATTTTAGTAGTCCCGCCTCCGCTCTCTGTATGTTTATGTTCCGCGTTGTTCCGTTTCCGCTTTGCTCTAGTTCCTGTTTATGTTCCGTTTCATGTTTATGTTCATTATTCTTCCCCAAAAATAAATATTCTTTCATACAATTCCACCATTAAACCATGTATCTTTGTTTTTAAACTTCAAATTTGTGGAGTACCTTGTGTTTGTTAATCAAAAAAAAATCACAAATAAAATCAATTAAACTTTGTAGATGAGATATATAAAAGTTCAAAGGTTGTTAATACAAAACAAACAAATATAAACAATGAGAAGCACTGATCTCCACCATGGACTAGGGGCACTATATTGTGCGAGGCATGTGAGTGGGTTGTTTCCAGCTCGGTAGCTGAGACCCCTGATGTCCTGCCCCATTTGGCTGGAGGGAACATACTGTTCCAGACCTGACAGCTCCCAGACCCCAATCAGCACAGCTTCAACCCAAGCTTGACCACAGAGGTCACACCCACAGAGCCTGTTATGTGTTATACTGGCATACAGAAAAACTGAGAGCTATCAGACAGAAATTTGCTCCTACCTGAAATCTTTCTGCACAAGTGTTGCAAATGGGAGCACGCATCAGCAAGCATATCACCATGGTAACTTCAAGATGGCCAGCAAATTGAACATTTTGATAAACCCCACGCCCCGTCTTTCTCTCATCGCCACTAAAAGACTGTTAACATTTTTGCTGATTCTTTTTGTTTCTTCCAGTTTGGTTGCAGTGACAGCCTCATTTATCCGCAAGGACAAGTGCGCGTAAGAGTTAATAAGATGAAACTAAGCAGTTGTCTTTCCAGATGCAGTACGAACTATTACTCAAAGCATGCATTTGTAATGAGATGACATGATTAATAGAGGTCAATTGCATAGATTGTTTACCCGTCCAAGAAAAGAATGAATACTAATCCAAGCCTTAAACAAAGACTTTGTGCACAAATACTCAAGTCAGTGAACAAAGTGTAAAATTATACAATAAATATATAGATTTTTTTTATAACGCTTTAAGGATTCAATAAGGATCGGTGTATGCCACAGTTATTTTAATAAAATTGCTCTATATGGTAGAGAAAGTCATCTCTGTCAGTCATTTCTGAAAGAGGGTGTTATAGTTGGTTAACATGGCATGTCACATCGCGAGCTGGTAAATTACTTGTCCATTGAACCTATTAAATAATACACTTAAGCAAGGGAGAGAGAAAAGAAAAAAACAATTCCATTTTCCTTCAGCGCCACATTTCCACAAAAATGCATTGGCTGGCATAGGCCATCTAATTTGAAACATTGTCAACCGTGATCTAATGTAACATTAACTTTGATACTTGTTCAGAGATTTGAAAGAGAAAAAATTCCTCTCTTTAAAAAGATTCAAGTATAAGGTAATTACAAAGCCCGATATTAATTAAATTGAACAAGCAGTAAGTGATTCAACCTTTTAGGCACCCAGCAACTCAAGGTTTGTTAATGTTAATATCAGGTTATGGTTTAACATTTCAGTCAGAAAGGTTTTTGTTTTTTTTCTTTGACATGAACTTTTCTCGTGGCATCAGGTCCATTTATACGACTGAACGTAGATAAACAGTAGTGCGACTAGACAATTAATTAATTGCTGTTACAACACTAATTTATTGAATAATTAAACTAAATTAAGTTTATTTAAAATTTTAAGATCTGAGTTCTGGTGGGCTAAATAGGTTGGCAAGAAACAGGGAAAACATATGCCAGTGCTCTAAAAATTGACCTCAATTGACCCCTTAAAACATCAGAAGCTGACAAAAACCTTACAAGAGTAATTTTAAATATCAGAATACTGACAAAATGGACAATGGAGCAATTCATTGCACAAGTATGCTTAATCCAAACCTAACCCAATCCAAAACATGCAGCCAAATCGGGGTTAGGGGTGTTGTAACTGTGTAAGTAATTACATAAAAATGCAAACTCAAATCCAGAATAAAATAACTTTCTAAATCCTAACCCCAGGCATAATGCTCTGCATCTTACCACTAAACTAAGCAAATGCCTTGATGTTCTGAAATCCTAACAAACTGTTGCTTCTCCGGACAGAGAAATGTTCCAGACCTGGAAGAACATTCTGGCTTCTCTGGGCAGTTTTTTAACATTAAGTAAATAAGTCTAAAAATTGGAAATAACATACAAGAATAAAATAATCCTCATCATGTTCTCTTGATTTCAAGATTTAGTGTATCTATAAAACCCCACTTTACAACATGTTCCGTCTCAAGGCACTTCACAATAATAGCATTTATTTCCAATCATAAATATATGATAAACAAGGACGTTTTAAAAGTTTCTAATCCAAGGAAACCCAGCAGATTGCATCGACTCATTGACTTGCAGAATTCACTCCTCCAAAATCACCATGCTAAAATCGTAGCTTGCGTTGTGGAAGACTTCACAGCCATCCCTCATTTCCTTTGTACTTGCTACATTGCTACATGCCCTAAATATACAGAAGCGTCGTTGAATATTAAAGTTCCAGCACTCGGGTCAGCATACTGACTCCTAACTCAACACAGGAAATCTAGAGGAACCATTTTCCTAAGTGTGACATTTACACAATCTATCTTTCTCCCTCTTTTCCTCCCGCCTTCCTCTTTACTTCTCTCCTGCTCTCTTGAGATCTGTGAACAGAGTGACGACCCTAGTTCCACCATAAATATTTCAGAAGCGCACGTTACTTTACCAGCTGCCAAGAGAAATGAAAATAAAGCACTTAAAGCCTGGTTCATTCCAGCTTTATTAAAATGCTGTCTCCAGGACTGTGGGATGAGAGATTTATAATTTCCTGGCAGGGTGGAGGGCAGAAGCAATGGAGTCACCCTGTCACCTCCACATTTCAGGCTGGCAATCAGGTGGAGGCTGTAGGGTAAAAGGGTGGAAAACAAAAGGAAAAATGACAATAACGATGACTGAAGAACAGTTCCTTTTACTGAGTTTGTCATTCTTCAACAACAAATCTGAATGCCTTTCATTGGGATTTTACATGACAGGCCAGCACGAAGTAGTGTGTGGTAAAGGAAGAGAAAAAAGGATTTAATGATCTCAGAAGTCACCTAAATAGTAAATAAGCCGCAGTGTGTTCAGTTTGTTCACAGTGTAACAACCCTTGCTCTGTGAAGGCCTTGAGAGGTTTATTAAAAAAGTATTAACAACCTCCATAATCAAGATCAGTATTGGCGTTTCAGCCTAATATCAAGGGAAAACCAACTTTACATATCACCTGAAACTACTATGAAGCATTGTGGTACCACCACCATGTAACAGGATTTCTTTTTTTTTAACCAAAAGACTTATTTATTTGTTAAAATTACCAAGTCAAAGTTTATACTTACACTCATTTCAAAATTTCCTTTTGTAAAGATAAATGGGTAGAAATGTTAGTTTGTAGTTCAAGTCAGGAGTAGAAACATCTGTTTTCTTGCACAAGGCTGTGCTGGTTTGGTTTGACATATATATAAAAATCCGCAAAAAATGCTCTGATGTTAACAAGTTCTAACTTTTCTTATAAAGTGCCTTGAGAAGAAATGTGCTGTAAGGAAAAGGCACTGTTAATCTCTTTAAACATCTATTTTTCATGTTTTTGTATGCTTTGTCTGTACGCTTAAGCGAACATCGACACACAGAACTGTTCTTGGTTTTGATGGAGGGACCTGCAGAGTGGGCACAGTGCCAGTTTACAAACACACACACACACCAGCATTCAACGGCTGTTAGAAATAGTAAGGTAACGAAAAAAGATGACGATGGGATGTTTTTCCAGTTTATGTATTTAGCAGACACTTTTATCCAAAGCGCCTTACAAAGTAGGCAGTAGCACAAAGGGTCTTGCCTAAGGACCCACACTGAATGCTGTTGGTGTAGCCAAAGCCTGGATTTGAACCCAGGCCACCAATGTGACTTTCCAATTGAGCTATCCAGCCACCAAATGCATATTAGGATGCATATCCAGGCATGCATTCTAACTTAAAAAACCCAGACAATCTCAGACGAAAACCAGACATGTTCTAGTTTCCAATGCTATTTGGAAAATTTAATGCTACTAAGGGGGAAATTCAAGTTTAGGATTATGAAAATCACAAGCAAAGGTTAAATGCTGCTGTACTAGTGTCTTTGCTACCAGAGACGTAAAAGAAAGACCCAGAAACTAAATAGTATAGCAAGGGAAATAGCTTTTTCTTTATCACTCCAAGCAACCATTTACATTTAGGACAATGCTGCAGGGGCAAGCATGCTGCTCCATCTGCCCGAACTGAGCAAACAAATACACGATAGATTGAATATAGAGAAAGGGGTTAGTTTACAATAGCGATGAGAAGAAATAATAAGGGCAATGTAACAACTGGAATAACAACAGTACTTTGCAGAGAGAGTGCTGGAAATATATCACAAGTACAAGAATATAACACAAAAAAAATATGGACTATAGGACTGTTTCAGAACAAGGCCCACAAATGCATGTTCAGATACATCAACTTAAAGCACTCATAGACCAATGGGAGCAGCATGACATGATTAGTGGTAGGATATGACATTCTACACCAGCTCACTTCCTCTCTGCCAGTCTCGGGCACTCTTTAAATGACTGCAGATGGCCGAGGGGTGTCCTAGCCCAAAGACAGCCCTGATAGCTGTCATTAACTGGGAGTGGGAGCTTAAGAGAACCAGGATAGAAATGGGAAGAATGTCAATTAAGTGTGTGCTTCATTGTCTTTTTAAAGCTCTTTCAGACTTTTAAGACCTCTTTACTCAAAGTCCCACTCTGTGAAGATCTTTTATTATGAGCCAAATGCAAGAAAAGAAAGCCGTTCATTATTCAATTCCAACTGCGAACAACTGAGTAAATGTAGACACCAAACAGGAGTTTTTACTCTCAGGGTGATTGAAGTTCCCTCGTCATTTGCTTCAGACACCTTACCTCACCGAGAATGACTGGCAGTCCGTGAAAACCGTGAGGATGGTCCTCCATTCCCTGATCATCGGAATACCAGTTCAGCAGGGGTAGCATCAAACCTTTTTCAGTCCCCTGTCATCTTCAAACTCTCCTTCAGGGGTTGCTCTACACTCTACAGCTTTAGATATTCTGGCTTGAACCCAATAAAAGTATATATTTTTATATACATGACATGGACATTAACAGTGAAAAAGCAGATTTAGCTCAGTATTATCAAGGTAAATGCTTTAAGAATATATAGCTCATATCAAATCATTACTTAGCATAAATCTCATTTAATCTCCTGATTTAAATAGCAGTTAATAGCATTAATTAACCAGTCTAATCCTACCCTTTCACTTGAAGCTAAATGCTTTTAAAGTTTTATGTTTTAGAAGTTATCTTTTTGAAATTTAATAGAAAGGTGACATGCTTAGCAAATAGAAATGGGACACATATCAAAATAAGAAAACAATTTAATTTGTCTTACTACTTTATAAGAAAGTGTATTTGTGTTTAACATTTTACTACATATATAAATGTATAAGAGCTGCACGACATACAAGTAAATTTTGCCTAAGTAATCAAAAATTGTTATCAGCAACCAGTTTAAATCCCGGGCAAATAAACATAAGTTAGCTGCGTGTGTAAGCACTGGTCTTCAGATGAAAGAAGCATTTCTGCAAATATGCACTTGAGATGAACTCAAGGTGGCATTTTAGTTAGACTCTCATGATGCAAACAAAGGCAGTGTTTATTTGTATGTTCTGATACACGCCTATAAGTTTGTATTTTTGTTTATCTTTACCACAACGCATGAAAGTTGTAGCGCAGCTCCTCCATGTAAGTCATGTTACTTTGACTGAAAGTTCCTTATTTCAACAATATAACTCATAAATTCATTACATAAAAAAATATTATTTTTTCTGAGAATTTCTAAGATTTTGGATTCCGTCTGATAAAAACTTGATAATTCGTGATATATTTTGGATAGGTCATGTCGTTAAATCTATGTAACTGGCCTAATCTTATGTCCATAGAATGACGGACGTTAATGGGGAAACCCTCTGACTTGACAATTGTCCAACATTGAATTATTGACACCCTCCAACAGGAGGAAAAGACAGAAAGGTAATTAATTCCTAAAGAAGCTGGTCATGCTTTTGTATCCAAGCATGTTGATGGAAAGTTTTGTGGAAAGAAAATAAGAGTTACAAAGAAGGTGCACAGATATGGATGTGGATATGGATTGTACTGGAGTCCATGCTTCAAAAGCCACTGCGCAGAGAAATATCCGCAACATAAGTGACAACTGTGGCATCTCCTTGTCTTAAACTACTCCTTTAACAACCCTAGCATCACATCAATAGTCACAAAGTGCCTTGAAAAACTGGTTCAGACCCACATCAAAACCACCATCAATGTCACTGTGGATTCACACCAGTATGCATACAGAAAAAATCAATCCACAGACGATGCCATTTCCTGGTCCACACTACCCTCACCCACCTGGAGCAGAAGGATTCCTATGTCCGTATGCTCTTTGTGGACTTAAATGTCCTGTAAGGAAAAGGCGTTCAACACCATGTTTCCTCAGACCCTGATAAACAAACTCTCCTCATTTGGACTGAGCTCTTCCCTCTGCAACTGGGTCCTGGACTTCCTGACCAACAGGTCTGTGAGGATTCACAACATCTCCTCCCACACCATCACCCTAAGCACTGGCTCCCCTCAGGGCTGTGTGTTGAGCCCCCTCCTGTTCACATTGCTCATATATGACTGCTTGCCAATCCATCCAGGCTGTCATGTTGTGAAGTTTGGGGGATTGGATGCATCACAAACATTGATGAGTCCAGCTACAGGCAGGAGGTGGAACACCTGGAGGGTTGGTGCAGAGAGAACAACCTCTGCATTAATGTAAAGAAGACCAAGGAGATGATTGTGTACTTTAGATTTGGCAAGCATGCCCACCTCCCCGTGCATATTGGAGGATCTGCAGTGGCTGCGGTCACCAGCTACAGGTACTTGGGTGTACACCTGAGTAACAACCTCACCTGGAGCAACAACACTTCCAGTCTGGTCAGGAAGGCACACCAGTGGCTCTACTTCCTCAGGAGGTTGACAAGAGCTGGACTTGGGAGCTCAGTCCTCAACTCCTTCTATAGATGTGTGGTGGAGAGCGTCTTGTGCTCCAGCATCAACATGTGGCATGGAATCTCCTCTACTGCAGACAAGAAAGCCCTGCAGAGAGTGGTGAAGGCTGCACAGAGGATGTAAACTGGTTGTAAAGTGGACCGTGGGATCACAATTTCGTCCCACCTCATGTACCACATATATTGTGATGACAATACTGTAAAAATTCCTTGAATCCCTGTGAATCAATGTGCTTGACTTGTGAGCAAACTGGCTTGACCCAAGAGTTGACCCATTAATTAAGGTAATTAAGGAAAGAGGAGCCAAGTATATATTACATATAATGTACCACTCACGGTTCAGTAAGCTAATGTGCCTAAATTATAAATCTGTTTTTATTGGCCTAATATAGATCTCTAACACTCAAGGAAGCTATACAGCCTTTAAGATGTGACTGCCTATGTTAATTCTGCTGCTATTAGTCAATACTTCATATTCAAATGTCTTCTGCCTCTCCCAACACTGGGTGTGTGTCTGAGATAATTTATAGTCACCAAAGATTAATCAGTAATACATCCACCCTGTTCACACACAGGCCAACATTCACCATGATGGGATGAAGTCGTAAATTATTGTGAGGCCCTCAAAAATGGACACAAAAATAAATAAATACAGTTCTAGGGAAATTAAACATTGCGTGTATCCACTCGCTTAGGAGGACAGCCAAGCATCTAGCATCTGCAGCACCAATAAAAACCAACAGCCACCACATCATTGCACAGGCAACATGGGGAGGAAACAATAACAAGCACCTCGCCGCCTAAATCAACTACATTCTTATCCCAATTCTTCCCAGCGGCAGGCTTATGCAACCGAAGTGCTCTGTGTTACACATGGATAGAGGAATAATCAAACAGTCAGCCGTGGATGCACTGGCTTGTGCTGACCGAGTCGGTGGGAGGAGCTTGAATGTCTTTTCTCTGAGGATGTTGCTAGCATCTTTGGTGGAGCCTGTGCTGTTTCCAAACTGTGGAACCCACGTGCAGGCCTGCCCTGCATACAGAATGAGTGACAAATTTGATTTCTAGTCTGCATCCATGTAAAAATCCATAAAAGACACCAGTGCCATCTTCAGGCCTCATAGGGGAGTGCTTAAAGATAACCCCTGCACTGTCAGCTGAGGTGCTTTACAGGTCACTCTGTTGACGGTTTTCCTGGACAAAACCAATCTATGTTCATATTCATCAAAGTGAGAATGATATTTTTAGATAAGCCACTACACAATATGTTTAAATGCTCTCCGTGGTCCTGAAGTACCACAGAGACAGGTGCTGGCTAAGGTTGGTGCAAAATGTCACAGATATAAAATCCCATTAGTATCCTGTGAAGGTGGATGAAATCAGAAAATCTACACTGCCATCACAGACTATCCGTCCCCGCCAGTTTACATAATGCACCAGAATATGACAAGGACCGTTCCTCTTCAGTTGTTTTCTCACGATCTAAAAGTAATGTGCAGAGGTAGAGCACACTGTGTTCTCACACAGCCTGAGGCACAGGGAGGAACTGCAGCTGTGAAGGTTAGGTGAAGGGGTGCAAAAGTTCAAAAGTCATCAGAATGTGAGCTTTGATATCGAATTTACACCAAGTTCATGTGGAAGTATCCGAAATGCACTGCTGAACCAGGACCCTTGCATTGCTGAGATTTTTATTTTATTTTTATCAGAAAACATGCCAATAAATAAGGTTACGTAAAGCTTTTGTTTACATAAATATATTAATTTTTTTATATTTATCAGTCATTGCTACTTTAGATTAAACCTCTTCAGATCATACAAATGCATCTCTTAGCATTGCCGAACCTCTTTAAGGGTATTTCTCTGTCCTCGTACTTGCCTCAGAATGGTTGGCTCTCTCGTACACACCCCCTCCATCTCCTTAGCAACATTGATTTGAAGTCTAAACACTATACATAGCCTCAGAATCTACTGACACGCCGTTCTCCTTAGAAATCTGGATCATTATTTTAGGATTTACATAACATATCCAAGTATTAGGCATCCTCTTATTAGTGTCTCATCCATTCAAAAAAACAAAAAAACAAAATCTAACCTAGCTATTTTTACCCTATAATCTAAATGAAAGACATCGCTGTAAATCCTGGCTGGAATTTTTCAAAACCTATGAGCTCATTAAGGAACACAACACCAGGAAAATTAAATTGAAGACAACACAGGAGAGTCATGGATAGTCATGTTTTAACGATAATCCAATTTAGAACCACTTCTGCGGTAGGTCTGTTTCACATGGGACTGTCTTCAGAAGAAGGGTCAGCCAGCCTCAGCATCCTCAATCCTTTCATTTAAACATGAAACCAATTCAAAGTTAATAATACAAAGACGTTTAAAAACCTAGTGTAATCAAATACACATATATATATATATATATTTTATTTTTTTTATTATTCAATAAAATAACATAAGCAAAGATACTCATAATACATTCTGCAGACAAGCTCTTGATGCTCTTGTGGTTTATTTAGAAAGAACACAAAATAAATTGATGGGCAGATAGAAGGGGGAGGATTATTTGCACTAAATGGGATCAAAAATCACACCAAGAGCGTAGTTTGGGACGGACAGAAAGCTGGAAACTTGAGAACCAGTGAGCTCACTGTCATTTGTATGCTCTGCACACACTGCAGCCAGTGCAAGGGCTCTTTTTCATCCTGTTTATATGTGCACATCGTTATTCAAGCGCCTCAACTCTGAGCCCTTTGCCTCTACCTGTATAACAGTCCCAATGCACTGCAGCACCTCCTGGGCTCATCTCTGCCGCAGATCGCCATTACCCCATCACTGACATCCTGGTGTCAATTGATTAGAGAATCGTGGAGACCATAAGGAGTAGCAATCCTCAGACATTTGAACCATGCACGTCATTTAGCATGCACCCTGCATGACAGATTCAATGTGTTATGCAGGGTGACAATCCGGACTGTTACTCTTCTAGATGGAGAAGCTTTCACCTCATCCTTAAGGGTTAGATTATGCTGAGGTCTCTTTATATCAGTTTGAACACTTTTCCTCACATTGCTTCGGTTTTCTTCTATCCAATTTGCATCAGTTACTTTTCTCTTACAGTTTTTTTCTCAATAGAAGCTGCACCTGGTCTAGCTTTATGTTATGGGGGCATGGACTGAGATGGTACTGCCACCAAATCATCATCTATTAATCCTACATTAGTATCTCTGCATAACACATGTAATGTGTGCAAAATGCGTGTGCACAGCTGCACAATTGTATGTAACTATGCAGATTTGGCGCAGATACAACTTTTAACCCTCTTGTCACCAAGCTTTAAAGGCCTGTTAGAAGGTAAAACAACAGCATCTACAAAAAAATACTAATAATAATATTGAATCTTAGAATATGCAGGTTTGACTGAGATGTTTCAGGATCATGTAATTAATAGAAATACATCGCACAAGTCAATAGATTGAGATGAGATCAGTCAGTGAATGTAAATGGAGGACGCATGCATTGCCAGCTGAACTGATAAACGCCTTTATTTGTCTCCGCCGTTTGTTTCTTACCTGTATCAAAGTGGGAACTGAAGGCGAAGCTGGGATTGAAAAAGGCAGAAGACATGACAATCAGCTGAAGGGCAAACAGCATTCTCCTCTTCGCTGCGCTGCAGAAAACAACATGAACGAGAGAAAAAAGGAGGGGAGAGAGATGAGGGATGAATTCCTGACTCAGGAGCTTCAGAGATTCAATGGACCTGAAGTATAGATGCTCTAAAACGACGCATTTCTCTCTCTCTCTCTCTCTCTCTCTCTCTCTTCTTCCTTCACACCTCGCAGAGACAGCTCCGCTTCACCCTCAGCTGCAGCACATTTGAAGACACATGTGGGCATCGATTTTAATCACATCTGTTTCTTGGACAAAAACATCCAGCTCAGCTGATGTTGTTTATTCAGAGCACGTAGTCGGTCACCAGGTGAAAACGATGATCCGCTGCGTTTTACATCAGTTTTCTGAGTAAAGAAACAAAAATATCCTCCTCTGCTCCAAATATTCAGTCGGATCTGTGTCTCTCAGGATGAACCTCACTTTATAAGCCGACAAACAGCCTCGCAGTTTTGACTGGACAGCTTGGAGAGGTCAGCGCAAAAATCAGTTTCAGGTTTGGATATTCGACAGATATTCGCAGCGGAGCCAGTAGAGGGACTATTAGGGACCATCAACAAATGATCAACTATCTCTTAAAAAACAAATATTTATATATCAAGCATGTAAACCATCGGATCCGATTGCTTAAATGTGCATTATGGAAGGTAAAAAAAGATATTGTATCAATAATTATAAATAAAATAGTACTGAATAAATCTTTCTTCTTCAATAACGTTTGAACCACTGATCCCACCTGCATAAAAATCCTAGGGATTAATGTGTCAGATAAACTAAACAAGACTCGAGACTTGGTTTTCCATTTAACCCATTGTATGAATTTATATTGAATTTGCATAAAAATCAGTTGAATTAATGTGGGAACCAGCTTAACGAGACACAAGTCTTATTTTTCCAATTAACCTCTTCTATGATTTTTTTGTAATATTCATAATGAAAAAAAACAATAAATAAACATATTTTCTTCAATAACTTCAACCACTGGTCCCAGTTGCACAGAAATCGGATGGATTAATGTGGGGTATCAGCAAAACAAGACACAAGACTTGGTTTTCCAATTGACCTCTTCTATGAATTTATATAAATATTCATAAGTAAAATAACCATAAAAAATCCTACATTCTTCAATAACTATTGAACCACTGGTCCAAGTTGCATAAAAATCAGGTGAATTAATGTGGGGAACCAGCTCAACGAGACACAAGTCTTGGTTTTCCAATTGACTTCTTCTATGATTTTTTTAGTAACTTTCATAATCAAAATAACCATAAATAAACATATTTTCTTCAATAACCACTGGTTCCAGTTCCATAACAATTGGATGGATCAATATGGTGAATCAACTAAACAAGACACAAGTCTTGGTTTTCCAATTGACCTCTTCTATGATTTTATAATAATATTCATATTGAAAATAACCATAAAAAAATAATATTTCCTTTAATAACTCTTCAAACACTGATCCCATTTGCATAAAAATCAGAAATGTGTGAGATAAACTAAAAATAGGATTATTTCTGGTAGTTTTCTATATGAATATTAATATAAAATCATAGAAGGTGTCAAATGGACAACAAAGACTTGTGTCTCGTTGAGCTGGTTCCCCAAAGTAATCAATCTGATTTTTATGGAGATGGGACCAGTGGTTAAAGAGTTATTCAAGAAGAAAGGTTTATTCAGTACTATTTTATTTATGAATATTGATAAAATATCTTAGATGTGTGCACCACTTTTTATTTACCTCCCGTAATGCACATTTAAGCAATCGGATCCAATGGTTTACATGCTTGATATATAAATATTTATGTTTATGGGATAGTTGATCACTTGTTGATGGTCCCTAATAGTCCCTCTACTGGCTCCGCTGTGAATAGACGGTTCCTCCACAGAAAAATTAACAGAACAACTGCTTCCGTTCATTCCTTTCAAAATATATACATATTTAATGTTTGAGGGCAAAGAGAAATTTAACCTGAAAGTTGTCTTCATTTTTTCTGACTTTACTTCACACACTCTAGATCCAGACTTTAAGCATCCCTTAGCTAGAGAGTTGACACTCAAACTCTGATTTTAACTCCTTGAATGAAATACCATTAAACTGAAAACAATTTTGGTATAGACTATAACCCTACAACGAAATAAATACATTACATTACATTAATCATAAATCTTTCTCAGTAAGAGCCTGACTCACTGACACTACTATTCTAGATATAGATGTTCACCTCATCCACATGCTGAGCTATCTTTATGTTTAATCTGCTGGAGGATAATTTGACTACTTTTCCTCGCTTTGCTGCTTTGTTATTCTATTCAATTTGCATCAGTTACTGCTATTTTAAGTGATCATTTTAACTTTTCTCTCATTGTTGTTTTTCCTCCATAGAAGCTGCACCTGGTCTGTTTCATGGGCTGAGATGGAATCTACTCAACATTCTCACACTCCTTATAAATTTTTTGCATTTTAGACAGAAAGTTTAACTACATCACCATCTCTGCTGCTTTTAGTCCTTTTAAACCCCCAGTCGGTCCTCAGTTAAGAAGAGAGTTTTTTTTCTTTCTCTCCACTGTCGCTACATGTATGCTCAGGGATGGATTACTGTAGAGTCAATGACACAACAAATGCTATGACCTACGTGTTTGCATGCTGATCAAGGGGGGACTGAATACTGCTTTTCAAAGACTCGATGCAATCTGCTGGGTTTCCTTAGATAGAAAACCTTTTAAGCTAATCAAACTGGCTTGGTTAATTGTCGGTAAAAAGATGAACTGTATGTATGGAGGGATTGTAATAGATTTTCTTGTAAATCGGAATGACACGTGCTGTGAATTGAAACTATATAAATAAACTGAACTCAACTGAATTGAATAAAATAGATGGAGATTATTTGTTTTGGTTAATGAATTTGTGCTGGTATGTACAGTTTTTATGGGAATCTTTTCACCTTTGGACATTATATTGCAGTAACGTCAGAATTGTTTATGCAAACAAGAAACATGAAACATTGTTGAAACAACAAACATTTAATGTTAAACTGACATCTTTTATAATCAGTACATAATATATGATCTGATAACGTCATCATATTAAAGACGGTTCAAACAAGCGACTACGACAAAGTCTCATCTGTCAGAACAGATTAGGTTCTAGTTCATGCTTCGTTTGGGCCATAGCGAGATTTTGGTGATTTTGAGCAGTTTAGAAAGTGCCCAATGTGTTTTTACACAGGAGGAAGAACAAGTATGATTTAATAAAGATGTCAGCATTAGTCACTGATGCCCCATTGAAGGCTGCAAAGATACAAACTACACCTCCTCATCCGCACTGTGAGGCATTAAATTAAATATCTGGACCTAAAGAATTATTAAATGGAGAATATTTTCTTTTTGAACCATTCTTTTGAATGTTTCACCAATAAAGGATGCCATTCATTCAAGCTGAAAATTGAAGTTAAGTTAAATACATTTATTGAAATGAGAAGACATTAGACATAAATAAAAAGGTTTTAGTCTGAATTAACATTTATATAAAAAAGGTAATATTGCTCTTTTGTTCCTTTTTCTGGGTGGCACCTGTACACTTGTGTATAGTGCTGCATTATTCATTGATGTGATTTATTTCCATGGTTGTGCCCTCACTGTTGAACTCAACGAAAACTAATAAGCTATTAAGAAACTTTAGGCAATTATTTGAGAGCTTAAGCTAGTAAGCACTCTACATTTAAAGAGACATGCCTTTAAAGAGAAATATATATATAATTATATGTAGCATTAACAACTCAGAAACAAACCCTTGGCTAACATTTTTGTAAGGAAACTTTTTCTATGGTGAAAAATCCCAAAGACAAAGTGAACATTAGGTGGAAAATAATGAACAGTCACCCCATATGGACTGTTTATGGGTTTGTTTTTTGTCCTTGTGCTTCTCAAGTAGTTTAAAAACTATTTTCCTCCAGTATTGTGCATTTCACTCATTCTACATAAAAAAAACACATGTTACTTAATTAGAATGATGATGAGGAAGAGGGAAAATGCTAATAAAAGTCTACGCCTGTTAGTGGAGGGAGCAGATGGCACGTTGCCTCCATGTAACATTAATCTAGCAGGGAAAAACTCATGTCATGAAGACACAGTCTGTCAGCCAAGCTCACCATAAAAAAACACATTGTGCTCCTGTCAAACCAGGAAAAAAAACAACATTATTCTAGCTCCAAGAAAAAAGAAGGTAACTGTTTCAATTTGAAGTGTCAGAATCTGTGATCCGCAAATAATGGTTTCTAAAATCAATTATATTTTAATAGAAAACTGAGATTATAGCATAATAAGCCTAACAAAATATTGTGAGTTCTGCTTTCACTGAAGAATCATTTTCCTGTTCAGTATGAATAATTATTTCAAAGTCTAAGGAGACATCAAGCTGGGTTTCCTTTGAAAGAAAACTTGCATAATTAACAGGACTAGATTACTAGGTGTATACATAGAATTGAATTGGAATAGGTCTAAATAATTTTACAATATTGACTTCATGTTTTGTGTGTTAACAGCATCTTTTTAAAGCTCTTTGAAAGTAAATTTGTTGAGAATTTAAGCTATTTGAATTGTCACATTATTCTATGATGAAAATATAATAAAGTCACATATGGAATGCTTCTAACTCTTTTAGTAAAAAAAAAAAAAATGATAGCGACATGTTCTCAAAAACCTTCAGTTTTCATATGTCAGTCCGCAGTCTCGTTATGATTCTCTATCCTTCAATTAGTATCAATTGTTGTCCACAATATCAGACCTTTAAATACCGTCTGAAATAAAAACTGAAGCATACCCTGCAGTTCTCCACTATGGCCACTAGAGGATAATAAATCACCGTGATTTGTTCTGCAAACATTTACCTCAATTTTTTATTAGAATTCAGCAGGTTTGACTATTTCATTTTATTAAAGAAAATTATGCCATAGGTTTGTATTTTAATCTTTTGAAAATAATTTTATTTCGTTAAAATGCAAATTTACCTTTCACAACGTGATCAGTACAACCCACAATGAAGCAGTTTATTAAATCGAAGAAAGCTGAAGTGAGTTTATAAAATTAAGTAACAGTGGCGACAGAAGATTCTGAAGTTTTATTGTTTTTATTGTAATATGAAATACATAAAATCAGCATCTACCAGTACCTAAACAATATCCATTTTATTTGTGTTAAACATGTGGTTAACAACTATGACCTCAGAGCGTTTATAGTACTTTTTTGTGTTGTTTTCAGATAGACATAATATAAAACAAGGACTGTCATGGGAACATTTTTGGTTTTTACATAAATATATAACATGCACAAGAGGGATGACATCGGGGGAAACTGCAGCAAAGTATGTAACAAGAAAGATTGTAAACTGTTTTGGGCAGAATCTTAGAGTTCTCATCAAACTTAAACTTCACCAGAAACAATCTTTTGGATCTGAAATAAAAACTGATTTAGTTATCATAACGGGTTTGAGTCTAGGTTTGCTATAATTATCTTTTAAAACAACATTTATAAAGCCTTTATGAAGTGACATAATACAGAGAGAAATAGCTGCGAAGGAGTTGATATAACTCTAAGCTGAAAAACAGAAAGAAGGAGACGGGATTATCTTCTTCTGTGGCTCAGCAGCTCCAATGGAATCATTCTTTCCTCTGGCTGTGCTGGACTGACCTTAAAGTAGCTGGAAACAAATGAGTTTGTTGCTGCAGGAAAACCAGAGACTGACTGCTGGTTGACCCCGAGTCCCACTGTAAATCTGATTATACCTTTCTTCAAAATGCTAGTACAATTAAAACTTTTGCAATTCTAGGTTTGATTTGTAGAGATACAACCCATAAAACAACACTTACTTGGATGTTATCAGTTTATGATGGCTCATACATTTTGTCACCAGTTGGTTATGAGATAATGAACAGACTGACAGCATTTAAATTTGTTTTTTGGTAGATCTTAATTATTTAGTGTTATAATCCATTTTCGGAAAAAATAAATCAACGTATAAACAATACAGCTTCTGCAATAACAAAACTCCCATCCACGCAATCTTTAAACAATAGTTAAAAAGAATCCGTGCCAAGTTATGTGAAAGTTTCACACCTTGCTTTCTGTCTCCACAGGTCTGTGTCTGTAAATCCAAATGCGACTTATACGTCCTCCTCTTCTGTCTTGTCGGAAAAAATTCCACCTGAAAAAGTAATTATGCACTAATATAAAACAGTGACTTTTCTAAAAGACTTTCAATACAAAATAAAGGTATTGGATTACTTCAACATCAACAAATACATCTGTCTGTCATGTTGAATTTATGGTTGATTAAAATGAATAAGACAAATGTAATTAAAAGGAAAAAATGGACAGCACTTCAGAGTGTATGCATATTATACTGAATTCAACAGGATTAAAACTTTTAACAAGTGAGTAAGGAGACTTTACTTCATTTTAATTTGTTTTTTTAGCATAGTGTGTTATTTTGAGCAACACATGTAATAAAAAGCTTAGATGTCAAAGCAGTTTACACCTATTTTAGCTGCTGCACATGTAACATCTGTAGTTGCTGAAATTGTACTGATGTTTAGGACTGCAACCCAGTTACACCCTTTTTTTTTTTCTTTTTTTTTTTAGCAGAGTTTGTCTCATCTGAGTCCATTTGTCCCTAAACCTGCTGCAGATATCAACCATTCCCACATGAAAGGTTTGTGAGGCTCTGGTGGTCTTTAATAATTAGAAGCTGGACAGGAAGAACAGCAGAGAGAGAGAGTCAGAGTTGGGAGGCAAATCGGGGACAAGCCTGAAGGACTGAAGCCTCTGTGGATACAAGAATCAAGAATCAAGAATCAGTTTATTTATATAGTGCCAATTTACAACAGGTGTCGTCTCAAGGCACTTTACAAAAAATCAATTAAAATCAAGGATACATTCTAACAAATCAATTTGAAAAAGTTTCCAATCTAAGGAACCCCAGCAGATTGCATCGAGTCATTGACTTGCAGCATTCACTCCTCTGGAATCAGC
>JAVLVB010000791.1:2203426-2216786 GCA_032876305.1 Orestias chungarensis | reverse complement strand
AACAATTACGGTTTCTATAAACTTCAGTGGAGCAACAGAAATGTGTGATTAACGTGAAGGTGAGTTTAGAAACGTCTCAGGACAGAGAATAAGGAGTAATAAGAGAGCGCGCGGAGCTAGCAGACGCTAACAGACGCTAACAGACACACGGAGCAACAACAGGAAGTGACGTCGATACGTACCACCGTCACCGTCAGCGGTCAACACGAATGTGTTGATACAATATTCTACAATTTAGCCATAGGGTTTCCCCAGATTTATAGATTTCTACAACTATAATAAAGAATAATTATTTGAAGGAGGATAAAGCTGGAAAAAATTTTAACAAAACATATTTTGTTTTCTGGAAAAGAAAAAAATATTTTCTCCCAGGAGAAAGTTAGGAAAATTGCATTGATTTATACTTTCTTCCCTCTGAAGGAATTATACTATTTGAACTACACAGATGTTGGACTCTCTTGCTGTATTTATGCTGTATAGAACACATTGATTCATCCTCTATGAGAATTAAAATTGTCACTAGATACATTTTCTTGAAAATAACTGATGAATGTCAAACCGAGTAAATTGGTGGAATAAATCATTCAGCAGCTTTTTTCAATAAGGGGTGGAAGCAGTTTATGGATCAAATACTTTCTTGGGAGTTGTATACTTTTATCTGTTTGGCTGTAATCAATTATGTATTTTCATTCACTTAATTGTAATGATTGCCAGTGAGTCAGCAGGTTTCAAACACCTCTGGTCCGCGGCAGAGCCTGATAGTGGCTTTGTTTTTCAGCCCAGATGGTTAACAGATTGTATTACAGCAGACAGCAAGAATGTTATATCGGAGCCATAATGCTACATCAAACACCTACTCTGGATCAGAGCCTAGAGAGGTCGCCGTTAACCCCTCAACCAATCACCACATATTGATAAATGGGAAAAAAAGGACATTCTATCCCATAAAACCCTTAAATAGGTTATGTGTAGCTGTAAAAGATATATTTACTTCAAGAACCTGTCAAGGAAACTAGACGAGATTTACTTAAAGCATATTAATCGAGCAGTGAGAACATATGGTAAAATATCAGATTGTGACAAAGAGGGGAGCAGGTAAAGCCTAGAGAGGTTGGAGAGGCCGTTGTTTGTGTCACTTCTGAGGGATTTTGATTGTCTTTGGCTGGTCTGAATTGTAGAGACTTCTGGACCTACATAACACAAAGGTAAAAGACAAATAGACATGTTATTTCATCTTCACAAATGTAAAGCTCACCAAAGTTAGGATGTAAGAATTTAAAGTTTTCATCTGAATTTGAGATTTAGACTTCCTGTTCCTTCGATAAATTTTTTTTGATTCTTGTTTACTTTTATGTGCCCTTAAAAAAACTTTTTTCAGAATCTAACACAGTTTTTCCACCCAGTTGTAGAGCGATGGAGGTGGCGGTTTTGGTTATTTTCTGCATACTGTCAGCTTCTAGAGCTCAGAAATGGAAACAGGAAACTTCCCCTTGGGATCATGAAGGCATGGAATAAGCTATTGTTCCCGTAAACAACAGTTTAATGCTTGTGACAAACATAATCTTCCCAGATTTCTGTGTTCAGCAGCACACACCAACAGAAAGACGTGCTCCAACCTGACTCAGGTGCTGGACAACTATTGTGTTTGCTATTGTGACCCAGGTGAAAGAGCTGCTGATCCATGACCATGCCTCTGTTCTCCCTGAATACGCCAGGTGAGTCTCACAGAGACACTGCGGTGATGCTACAGCAACAAGCTCTAAAACTGAGGTCTTAATTCTGGCACTGAGAGCAAGAAATGCTTTTTAACATTTCTATCTCTACATACTACATTTCTATGTTACAACATGAGACAATTGTGTAACATACTATTGCTTTTTAAATGATCTCAATGCAAAAACTGATCCAAAAATGAAAGAGGGAAATTACCTCATATTTTCTTTGGTGTGATGTTTCTCATCGGTTGTGGGGCTGTTTCTGCTTAACAGTTTATGACTTTATTTAACTCATAATGTGGTTCTGTTACTCAACGGAGCTGAAGTTCTTTAAAATGCTATTTGGGTGATTTTATTGAATTCCTTTGCTGTTTGTGTTTAGGATCCAGCCTCTCTCCAAGGCTATGGGAGACCTCTACCAACAGTTTAACGCTTTAAAAGATGAGCTGGGAAAGCTCACCTCAACGTTTGATGGACTGGAGGCTTTTGTTGATGCTCTTAAAGAGGGAAGGTTCACAGTACGTCAGCAGCAGATGCATAGGTTTCCTCCCAGCTTTGGTCTCAAATCTTCACTTAGAGCACAAAGGAGGCCCATTGATACGAGGGTCATCAGACAATCATTCAGAGCCAGGAAGAGAGGCACACAGAGACAGTAGAACTGTAGCTGACAGATTTGTTTGTAAATACTATGAGAGCCAATTGATTCCTGATATAAAAAGCATTGTAGCCATTGTTCATATTTCATATTTTAGAATTCTGTCCACAATTATGTAGGTTTCTGCTACAAGGTGGCACAATAATCTGCTTTTGAGTCATTGTGTTTCAATACGGCTGAAAGGTTTAACAATAAAAGTATATTACATTTAATACAACTGTGTTTTATTTCTTTTCAGCAAACACAAAAGAAAACCCCCCAGAAAAACAGAAAACGGAAAAAAATTACTGATCAGAATTCTGAAATTGTTAAGGATTGAAAAGTTTAAAAAAAAACATATTAGTATATTTCTTTACATCCAACATCATAGTTTCAGATTTGTTTCAGTTTTCTGTCCAAACGATTCAATTTAAATTAGTCAAATATATATTCATGTTTAACAACTACCATAAGTGGTTTGTTGCTCAGTTCTGCAGTCTGAAAGGTCAAATACTAGATGTGTCTTGTGTTCTGAATTTTTTCTGTACCATTTTATTCTAGATGTTTTGATATAAGTAGTCATATGATGTCATACGTGTCTGTTGAGGATTTGCTTGTTTATAGGTGCCAACCGTGAAACTATATCCATATTCTAATACTAAATGAAGTAATAATTTTTTATTTTCCATGAAAGGAAAATGCATCACTTTTTTTAACTAAAAACCCTCCTGATAATATGTGATAGCATCCACTTAAAGCAATATTATATACAAATAATTATCTGTTTATGACAGTGTAAAAAACGGACAGCCTTCACTAAATCACTGAAGCATCACCGATCTACTCCATCCTCTCAGAGGGTGTAGCTGTAGAGCTCAAATTCATTTTTATATCTAAATGTAACTTATTAGATATCATTTGAAACTGAAAACAGTTATATTTTTGTTTTCGATCATAATTTATTAAGACTACCATGACAGATTTTTGTTTATACATGCGACCTTATATTAATTATAAAAAGCATAGGAGGCCTGCAGGTGTATCCTGTGGGACCAGAGATGTGATGCTTCACTGACGGTTTCACTTCTAACTTTGTCAGATTTTTTCCCCCTCCAAATAACTGACTTGGGGACATTAATTTTGCCCACTTGCAACATTGTTTTTGGCGCTGCAGTGTAAAAAAACACTAAAGGTTTACAGTTTTAACAAAGAAAAGTGACATTTAAAAAAATAAAAATAAAGTCAAAATATGGAAATTTAGGTATGTTTTGATGACAAAGCACAAAAATAATTTTTGTAAACTGCCTTTCAGCAATTTAAAAGTTAGATTATTTTGAGACAGCTGCATGGGTTCATAGTACTGTGGCTTCCTATTATAAACTCTGGATCTATTCAGCCTGTACCACCTTTATCTATTTATTTATTTTATTTTATGAGTAAAGAATTCCTACAAAAACGTCATCTTTTTCACAAATGTGATAATCACTGACAGGGTTGGTAGCTTTTATAATAAATAAATAATAAAAATACAATAGAAAATCTTAGCGGTCTACTTTTTGTGTTATATAACCCTTGCAAACCTTTCGCTATTGAGAAAATGCATCTTAAATGCACTTTACACTAATGGACATCAATCTACAATTAAGAAAATGTTCTACAGTTGGTTGATTTAGGGATGACCATGTCTTGTCCTGGCATTGTAGTGTTTCCTCAATTCATACCGAGCCCCACTTCAACAAAATCACTGTTTGTAGTCAGTCTAGGGCTTTTGTAAATGTGAGTTAGTCGGATAGGGGGAATCCAGTGAGGAGTTGGTTTACTACTGTCAGTGAGAGCTTTAATCCTAGAAACAGTCAAATCGCTTATGGTATCTCTGAAGGAGCTGCATATATCTGGAGGTCAAGTAGCAGGAAATGTTTTAGTTTTTAAGCAGGTTTTACTATGTAACTCATGCTAGGTTGCACCATGTTTTTATTGTACATTGTTCATAAACTAGCATCAATACATTACTACATATTTACCAACATAAATAGCAAATTTCCAAGGAAAGCAAGTTAAACTGTGTTGCAACAGAAAGTCAGCTGTGTTTCTTAGATTTTAAACAAACATGGGCAATCCTATTGGATTGTATAATATTGGTATTTGACATGGTCATAAACTTAAAGCAATACAGTTCTCCATTATTATTAAGAAAAACACAACAGTTTACCCAGTAAATAAAGAGAACCCGCACTGCAGATAAATTTAGCTTGTTTGAGTTTATTTCAAACCTAAATACTTGTATTTTTAGTCTAAGTTTTAAATAGCTGGTAATTTAGATAACTCTGTGATGTAATTTGTTTAAAGATATGTTTTCATTACATTCCAATACTATTTTATACTTACTATGCAATTTATTATAATTTATTGACTGTAAAAGAATGAGTTACTTAGTGTACTTGGTGTCTTTATCTCAGGCTAGTCCCACTTATTTTTAGAGCCCCTTAGATACTTTCTACTTGGATGTTCAACTTCAGATTAACTATTGCTGTACACACATTTTGCATAAAGAGGAGAAAATTAACTTCAGACCTGACCGGCTCAAAACATTTTCTTTCACATTTCTGCTGACAGATCCCCACTCAGTGAATATATATCGAAGTTATTCATGAAAAAATCGAATGAAATCACACAAAAGTCAAAGGATCATATTATTAGCTGACCTTAACCGCATGTGTCCCACAACTTTTTATGCAATGGGTTATGAATATTTCAGTTTTAAGTTGGGTGTTCTTATTAATTTCTTACAATCTCAATAATGTGAAAACGCATTATTGGTAAATACTAACAACAAAAAGAACAAGTTTTGAAAGTGGAGATACCCACTATACTGGTAATAAAGATGTAGGTCTTTAAGGACATTGAAGAAAAGCCGGTCAGAAGACATGATATTAGGTGGGAGACGCATAGTACATGTAAAAGGTGGTAATATTAGAACCAGTATTATCTTATTTTGTGGACAACTTTTTTTTTTGAAACAAAAAGGGTGTTCTTCTATTAACTTTGTAGAAGTTACATATTGATGAAACAAAATAAAAAATATATGTTGGATACATTAGTTTGTTTTCATGTGTGCAGTTCTGGTAACAGCATTATAAAAAACAAACTTTAAAACTTATTGTCATTTTAATTGTTGTCGTTTTTTTGTATGGGATATCTTTGAAAGATTGATTCACAGGAGCTGAACTCACGTTGACCATCAACAGTTGGGACGAGAAAGTATTTGAAATTTTGTTCAGTAAAATGGGAAAAAGCAACATTGCTGTATCACAATGATTTATGCCTCTCAAATGCAAAAGGAGACACATAGCTACTTTTACAGTGATTTGGTGAGTTTGTAATTTATCAGTCACTTGTTCTTGACTTGAAAGGCTTTCTAAATGGTTATATGAGAGTATTGGAAAATTGTTTAAAATCATTGTAAGTTTAAACAACTGTATTATACATGTTTTACATCAATAACAGGTGTAAGGGACAAATTTTAATATGCAAACCTTAATGTCTCTCCTGCACGGGATATCAGATAGTGGTGATGGTGTTAAAAACACCTTCTGTCAGAGAAACAGTTCCTGCAGATTTCAATTACTTTTCCTGTTATTAAATCCATGCACAAGAAACATCTGAGACAAAACCACACAAAAAATCCAACCAGATGAGGTCAGAGTTGCAGGATCATCCAACAGATAACGACTACAGAACGCCATTCAACACCTGTATCATCTGGACGTGTTGGTGAATGAATCTAAATCCAGCATCCAACAAACCTTCCACAGCAGAAGTAAAAACATAATCTCCGCTGGACAAACCATCTGCAAGATCCCTGTAATATGTATTTTGTCCAGGTCAACAGTACTGTTTCTACAGTATGTGTGGTTCTCTCTAGGTTAAGATATGATATGATAGTAGCTTCAGCCATACCTGTTCTAATACATTGCAGTTAAAGGTTAGTCTGTACTCAGTCTTAATCTTGCAAACTTGATTTTTTAGGATTTTAACATACACATGGCTCTACAACAACATAGAAAATTCAATATTAATTGATATTTGCACATCTTTTTTTCTAGTTCCATCTCTTATATCTTATCAGAAGAAGAGAGGAGGCTAAAATTGACTGACACAAGTACCAGTTAGAAAAAAAAGAAAAAAAAAATCAGTTTCCCCAACCAGGCAGGCTGCTTCATTTTTATAATATTACTAAAACACCAGAAAGCCTAAAAGCAAAGTGTTTCTTAAGATCTGAGAAGAGAGAAGACACCATTGTAAAAATGAATGAACAGAAGAACTAAGACAAAAATAAAATTTAATAAATAATGTCAATAAATCTAACAATACTAATCATTAAAAACATGTATACTTTCGAAAAAAACCATCTGCTTTTATTTTATTTACACTATTTCTTATGAATATTCTGCAATTTTCGCCTTTTGTATTGATAGTGAATATATATAAATTTAATATGTGAATAAAACATCTTATGGATTTTTTTTTACCAGTTAAAAAACATTAATAAAGCTGTTTTAAGTTAATCCTTGAGTGTTTAACCTCTGCTTAATCAAAGACTCAGAAAGCAGAAGTAATACAGCCCAAGGTTTTTGTCATTGTATGAATCACTGTGATACCACCTCCTTAGCAGAGTAATCCCATGTGCTACAGTAATAAACTGCAGAGTCTCCTGCTTCAGTCTGTTTTATAATAAACTCATACTCTATATTTGATGAGGCTTTGGAGTTAAATCTGTCAGATGTGAACCCCTCTCCAAAATCAGGAGCACTATTAGAATGATAAAACATACTGAGGAGTCCCACCAGGCACCTGTTTGTACTAGGAGACGTAGTAGTTTTCAGGCATCTGAATGTTACATTTGACTACAACCTGTTGTCCCAGAGAAACTTTGTGAACAGTTGGTGTCTGAGTCAAAACTTTTGCTGCATCGACGTCTGCAAACAAACAGACACATTCATGAGTGATAATCTGAGTTTGACAAAAAAGAACATAAAATAAGACAACAAAGCAACTTACATGTTATAGCAGAGATGACACAGAGAGTCCACAGCATATTGTCAGTTTGTGATTTCAACTTTTTTATAAAGAAAATGTACAATAAAGGTGTTTAAGTCAAAGACTGACACTTATATAAAGACTGAGGGAAGAAAGCAGGAAGGAGAAGGTGCTGGACTATTCACAAGCATTTGTTTTTTAACCTACCTTTTGAATTTCTATTTTACATTGAAATATAGCTCACCCTAATCCTGCACTGATATTCAGAACAATCTGTTGGACCTTGATTTTTGATCATATCATATCTTATATTATATTATCATATCCTGTCTTTTTTTTCTAATATGCATTTCTTTTTTCATCTATTGTCAAAATAAATTGTCTGTTTAATCATCCCTTTTATTTGGTGAGTTGAATGCAAAAAGGTTAAATATTTGTGTTGATACATCTTATATTTGTATTACCAGCAAACATCCAAGTTTGCAATAATCATACTTTATTTTAAGTTTGTTAAAGGAAGAGCAGCTTTCAATAACTCTCAATAACACAATATTTTCTTTAACCCTTCCCAGATTTTTCAAAGACAAAATTTATGCTGCTGCAATTAGATAACAAAAACATAGTGATATACAACAAGGATGAAATCATTAATTTTAACAGGAAATATGCAAAGAAAACCACCAAGAAGTAGGTTTGTACAGATTTAGAATACCGGGGGACGACAATCAACATTTATGATCTGCTTCTTTGTTGTTTGCTCCTTAGAGGATTCATAAAACCTCCTAAACACATATATACACTATAAAGATAATTATGAAGAGTAGAAAGATTAAGACTTTTTTTTGTTCAGCTATTATGGAAGCCTATTTCCGCCACACTGATGAAAAAAAATTATTTACATCTCATAATTATGACTTGACTATCTCATTATTGTGAGATACTATCTCATTATTATGAGATAGATGATTCATAATTATGAGATATAAATATTTTCCTGCTTGCTCACTGCGCTTCAGAAGATTCATTAAGCAGGATTCTCTGTTTAGTGTGTTTATTTGATTACTTATGTTCTCTTGGCTCTATGTTTTCATTAATAAATCATACCTATATGATATATGCATGTTACTGTGTATTTTCTATATGTTCATGAGAGACATTATTCCAGCATAACACAAGTTGCACATAATAATGTGTATTTATTCGTGTTTTTACCATAATACATATGTGCACTGTAAGGTTTCAAATATTTTACATTTTCTAAAATTATGTGACATTGCAAAGAATTTAGGATCTGTGGTGTATGTGTGAAGGTGAGGTCTCCTATGCTTTTTAATTAACACATGTTAACACTTAATTTCATTTCCAGAGGGAGCCATTTGTAAACCACTAATGTTTTAATTACAAAGCAGAACTGAATAAATCACAAGTTTTAAGTTTGCAATAACCTGATTTAATAATCAATCGTCTCACAAGTAGCTAATATTCACGCATTGAAATATGCAGTCCCATCAATCTTCTGTCAGTATTGTCTTACGTATCTCTTGTCTCACAATCTTAAACCTACAACTTAATAACTGATGATTTAAAAGAAGAAATACATTTTTCATTTAATGCAGCTGATTTACATAAAAACATGTAATAAAGGAGAGGTCTGCACCTGCATCCTGTGAGAACCGAGAGGGAAGTGTAGATAGATGATGCTTCACTGACAGTCGATGAAATTTCAGTTTCATCTGTTCAGTTCTTCGTAATTTATATTGCAAAACTTGAACCAGATACTTCTTATCTTGTATAAACGTTCATTTAGACCAATTATATCAGTTTAACTTGGCTAAAATTAGAATTTTTGTCTTTTAGTGGTGAAAATGAATGAACGCTTTCCCATTAATAACATTAATAAAAGTGGTTGGTACGTATAAGAACAAAAGCAAACTTGATCAAACTACCATAGCTGATCTACAGGGCAAAAAGCTAAAAGGGAAATTCCCCGAAAACTACTAATACTACTGCTACTCCTGCTACTAATGCTATTACAAATATTACTACTGAGGTGGGGTGATATTGACTTACAATTGCTGTTGGATTTACTTAAGAAAACCTTTAGTACCTCTTACTTCAAAGGTACCTTTAATGCATCACATTCTTACGTTGATGTTAATTTTAATACTACTCTTTCTCTAGTAAAGCTACTCTTGCACATCTGACTGCTATAGGAGTGACGCACATTCATTATCAAACATATACAGACACAGAGTTAAACTAAAACGTATTGTATGTGTACAACCAACCTATTATAATTATAGTTTCTATCTGCTGTACTGTCACATTTAGAGGGCAACCAAATATGCATTATATAATATATATCTAGTCAGTGGAAGATAATTTAACTACTTACATACTAACCACGTACATACTACCCCATATATGCTAGGACATTATTTGTGTTATTATTATTTGCCATTATTTGAAAAATAAACACTAATTTCCTTTTTATTAACTGGATTTCATAAATTTAACAACAACATCAACAAAAAATCAGGCTTTAAAAAAAAAAAGTTTGTAATATTTTAACCAAAAATATTTTCTAATTATGTGTTCACAAGCTCACTTTTTGTTGTTACTAGCTGCAGCTGTACATACCAGATGAAATGAATACCATGGGTTTTAGGTCTGATACTTGTTTATGAGTAGAGGTTATTTTTTAGCAGTTCTGCCACTGTTGCATGATATAAAAGTGTTTTATGGAAGAAACCTGGATGCCAGTTGTGTTACAGAGTTTTAGTTTTGACCAAATAACCATTGTTCCATTTCTACACAGATCAATTCTTTTAACAGTGTTTAGATCAAACATGAGCTCAGAATCAGAATTAGAAATACTTTATTACACTTCAAGTGAAAATTCCCTAGATTACAAACCAGGCACCTGATTAAGGGATGGAAACATTTTAAGTGAAATGATAAAAGGATATTACCATTAAAATAATCCCTTTCCTCTAAAACTGCTCTATCCGAGGTTTTGGAAATATAGTATAGTTTCGCGATATCTCTCTTTATTAGCTGTGCTCTTATAACTTATTAGATTCTGCATGTAAGGCATAGTGTGCAATTGTTTAAAATCCATAATAAAGGTTTCTGATAACTGATTCTATTATTTGAATAACATATTCCCTGTGTTTATAGTTCAACAACATGCAGGAACACACAGCAGCTAAAAAAAGGAATAACCTGGGGAACAATGCCCCTGTGTGGCAGAAAATGCGTCCGAGATAAGTGGAAAAACAGTGTTTGTAACTAATAACATCTTTTAAATATTGTGTTATACTTCATATGATGTTTATTGCGTTCTGTATATAGAAAAAGCATATAGAAAAGAAATCATTGTTAACGTCAGACGACAGACAGTGATCAACAGCTCTACTGTCTTTGTGTGCCTCTCCTCCTCGCTCTGTCCAGCGTTGGCTGTCTGATGACCCTCCTATCCAGAGCCCTCCTCTGGGCTCCAAGTGGAGATCTCAGACCAAAGCTGGGAGGAATCCTGGACATCGGCCGTTGAGATACCTTGAATCTGCCCTCTTTAAGATCATCCACAAAAGACTCCAGTCCGTCAAACTTTGAGGTGAGCTTGCCCAGCTCGTCCTTTAGAGAGTTAAACTTCTGATAGAGGTCTCCCAGAGCCTCGGAGAGAGGCTGGATCCTAAGAATATGTAGACATGAATTTATTTGAAATGATCTCCATTACAGATTTTAAGTCACAGCACATTTTTAAGCAGAAACAGTTGGCAGGAAATCTTGTAATTACATGAAAAGAATAAAAGTCTCTTTTAATAGGATAAAGTTGTTTAAACAAGTTGGACAAAGTTGATGTTCTGCAGCTAATCAAACTTGATCTACAGCATTTACTTAACGACAATCAAGTCATTTGCTCAGCATTGTTATAAAATCTCTGTCTCTGGAGGAATGACTCAGAGTTTTAGAAACACCTGATTTAGCAGAACATGTGGCTGAAACATTTCCCTCTTGTTCTTCTGGCTCAGACTCTGTGTTGAGCTCATTTAAAAAGCAATGATGTGTTACATAATGTTCCAATGTTGTAAGAGGACTAGAATTTGTTGACTGTCTTTATGGATGAGTTCAGACCTTATGTGTCAGAGCTTGTTGCTGTAGCATCACTGCAGTGTCTCTGTGAGACTCACCTGGTGTATTCAGGGAGAATAGAGGCAGGGTCATGGATCAGCAGCTCTTTCACCTGGGTCACAATAGCAAACTTCCAGTTGTCCAGCACCTGAGTCAGGTTGGAGCAGCTCTTTCTGCTGGTGTGTGCTGCCGAACACAGAAATCTATGTAAGATTGTGTTGGTCACTATGCATTGTTTAAAAAAAAAAAGAGGTTATTCCATGCCTTCGTGATCCCAAGGGGAGGTTTCCTGTTTCCATTTCTGAGCTCCAGAAGCTGACAGTATGCAGAGCAGAAACAAAACCTTCCTCTCCATTGCTCTTACTTAAATATATAAAAAAATTGTTAGGTTAAAAATGTGTTTCATCATCATTTTTGTTACAATGAAAGACCAAAGACCATTTTCGACCCGAGTACACAAAGATCTAGTGTACCGTTTTAAATGTAAAAGATAAATTGCCACATATTCTACGTTTAGTAAGCTTTACAGTAGTGAAAGCAACACAACATGTATCAGATTGCGTTTTACCTTTGCGTGATGTAGGTTCTAAGGTCTCCACAAGTCAGATCAGACAAAGAAAGAGTAAAATCCTTTTGGAAATCACATAAATAAAAAGTGAGCTCTCTTTTAACTGCCTCTCCAACCTCTCTGAGAATTTGCGCCACCTGCTCCTTGCTCAGTAGGTGATGAAGGGCGGTGACACAATCCAATATTTTTCCATGTGTTCACACTCCGGGATTTATACGCACAAAGCGTAAATCGCTTAGACTCTTCACAGGTTATTTAACACTGTGCATTGTATACATTGCCAGTCAATATTTACATATTTTTTGCAAGTTAAGGTCTTATTAGTTTTTCTAGTTATCTATTTACAGCAGCGCTCCCTGTGGGCTCTCATCCAAAAGAGGTGTTTGATGAAGCATCATGGCTCCAGCATAACATTCTGGCTGTCTACTGTAATACAATCTGTTAACCATCTGGGCTGACAGACCCAGTCAGTATCAGGCTCCACGGCTGCCAGAGGTGATGGAAACCTCACTGGCAATCATTACAATGAAGTGAATGAAATCTTTCAATTGATTACAGCACACAGTCAGTTTTGAGTTTGTATTAATATTCAAGAGAAATTAAGACAAAGAGAAAAATACACAACTTCCAAGAATCTCTGTCATCCATGAACTGCCTCCACTCCTTCTTGAAAAAAACTGCTGGGACATTTATAGCATTGATTCACTCAGTTTGACATTTATCCATCCTTGATGATTCAAGATTATTTATGTGGTGATAATTCCACTTCTGTACAAGAATGAATCAACTTGTTCTCTAAAGCCTAAATACTCCAGGCAATTTCAACATCTGGCTAGTTGGAGGATGGTTATTTCAGAGGCAGGAACGTATAAATCACTTCCGCACATTTTCTTTTATTTGTTCTCCAAGAGAAATTAAATATGTTTTGTTACAGATGTCCTCCTTCAAATGATTTTATTTATTTATTATTAGGCCACCGGAAGCACTTCCTCCACATTCTGTCTGATGTTTTGATTCATTCTTAATTTTAATATTTTGACAGTAAGAACAATCTCTCTTGTGTGGGTTTTATTCTATTCTTTTTTCATGAATAAATAGTTTTAGTTTTTTTTCCTTGGTCTAAACTGTCAAAAATAATGTTTAACTTTAGAATAAACAAAACAGATCGTTCACATGATGCCTCTTTAAATTCAATGTGCTGACAGTAACACAGGAAGGAAAGGGCTTACATGTTTTCTAAATCAACCCGATACACAGATTTTCCCTGTTTTC
>JAVLVB010000791.1:2187186-2200268 GCA_032876305.1 Orestias chungarensis | reverse complement strand
CACAGGGAGCATATAGAAAGTCATTCAGGGACCTACAACCAGGACTTTCTAGCTGTGAGGCAACAGTGCTTACAGGGTGCTCCACTGTTCAGCTATTTTATCCCCTTTATTCCCTTTATTTATGAAGTATGAGACACATGGAAGTCTCCTTCTTAATACATCTGGTCATGTAAGCAAAGCTTTGCTTAAACAAAATGCAGACATCTGTTTGACAGTATAATTTAAACATGAAATATAAACCCTGGTACTCTAATGAACCACAGGGGACAATATTCTCCACTTTCTTTGTGTTCTTATTGAAATAAAATAGTTGGCATAGATATTAAACCACAGAAGCATCCAGTCGAAGTTAGAGAAGGCCAGAACTGATAGTTGAATGTCTTTAATCGCCACTTGTTGCCATAAACCATGAAACAGTCATTCAAACAACAAACAGGAAATTACCATGTTAATACATTAGCTTAACTCTATTACAATATCAAATCAAACTTTCACCAATAAAACAAACCTCTCTCCGACTGAAGCTAAATAGTATTATCTCTTTTCCTTTGTTTGACCGTATTTTTCTATTAACATACAAAGCTAGTAGCTTATTTTCGTCTTTTTCTTTCCGTTGTCTTTCCGTTGTCAAGCTAACCGTTGCTAACCATTGTTCTGTGCTATTTCCGGTCAGGGACGGGAAGTTAACACAATAAAAGCATAAAACCCTATTTACCATAAACGTGTCAAATACACCCTTACAGAACTATTTTATTCCAAGCTTTGGTCAAAATCATGACTCAACGACATCTAGTGGTAAGAGTGAGGAACTGTAACGGTATGTTAGGAGCATTATTATGGGCCTCATTTTTAACAGTCTCTCATGTACAGCCGTGGCCTTAGATTGTAGACTTTATTATGATGATATACAAAAACAGTGTTTCTGAGTGGTGCCAATGTTGAAGTTGGTTTCACAAAACCACAGATATAATTGGGAAACAAATCTACCCTGAACTTTGAACTCAAGAGAGACATAAGCTGCAATTTTACTGAAATCCTGTATGTTCAACAACAACTATCCATTTTCCAACTAGCTTGATGTACTAATTATACAAAGCTGTTTTAAGTCAAAGAAATATATATATATATTTTTTTTTATTTTTTAAATATATTTTTTAATGTATTTATAATTGTGAGGTTTAAAAATCTGACATTTTATAACTTAGTTATATTCCAAACATATATAAATACTTATATATAAATATATATATAAATACTTTAAACATGTGATTGTTGAAATTATTTTAAAAGTGTAATAATTTTTACTATTTTAGCTGGACAGACACAAACAACTTTGCTTACGTGTTTTTTCTTCATCACAAAACAAAGTGGATAATAGGCTGAGATCACAGGACTTTATCCAGGAGTTGAACTTAGTTTGAACAAACCTATTTGAAAAAAGGTAAAAACAATTACATCCATTTAAAAATAATCCACTGAGGAGACCCCATGATGGACTATCTGAGAATATCTACAGTGATATCTACATAAAAGTGGTTTGAGCAGAGATAAAAAAAAAAAAATGCTGCAATAAACAACCAATGAAAAATTACTAATTGTTTATTGATCTATAAACAAATTGCCAAGTTTTGATTTGAAGATTATGAATTTGTGTTTTAATATCTCATGGATTCTTAGAAATGAAATAAAAATCCGTTATAATAACATATGACATTTTTATAACATCTTCAGCTTTTAAGCTTAAAGGATATGAGTTGAGTTTTATGAAGCTGTTAATGCGTTCATCGTCCAAAATAACATCTAAAAGAATGTCTTAAAGTCCAAAATTATTTTAAAAAATTGTCATTAAGCTAGATTGCCTTACTGGGGTTTGGATCAAAACACATGTGTAAGTAAAAGTGGTCCAATCAAAGTTTCATATCTTAATCTGAGTAAGATTCTATGAGAATTTCTGGGTGTATAGAAAATGGATGGATGGAATTTTTTAGGAGAAACTTGAATTTTGTCCCTCAGCTTTTCCACTTTAAGTCATTCTTTTAGAAATGACCTCACATGAAAAGCTCCTTTTTCTGTGGACTCTGATAACTGTCTAATCCCCCCATTGTGACTCTCACATGATGAAAAAAAAAAAAATCAGGCCTCACAGCAGGCTCTTTCAGAATCAGCACACTGGTTTCTCTGCCGCTGCAAACCTTCTCGTGTTTCGTTTCAGCTTGAGCTACTCTGAGGAGCTAAAAGCACAGAGGGGATCATCTCCTGGTCAATGACAACATGCAGGAATATTTCACTCTAAAGAAGTTTCAGTGGCCCTGGTATAGGAGTGACGATGGGCAGAATGAGTCGAGCCCCCTCATCCCAAAGGTAAGGTAATAATTTATGCTGCTGTGCTTTTAAGAATTCAGCTTAAGTCCTTTAAAACAACTATTTTCCATGTCTGAAGTCAGGTGCTGCAAAAGATGAGGAGCTCGGAAATGTTGATAGTGAATTTCAAACAAGGACACCCAGGGATCAGGACCAAAACAGTGCTATAAGAGTCCAACCTCGTTATGGTTATTCTGTGATGGACTATTTCCTAAAATACTTCCTATTCCTGTGCAACCTGGCCTTTACAGTTTTCGGACTGGTGGTTCTTTGTTTGGGGATCTGGGGTCTCGTTAGCAAAGAATCCTTCGCACAGGAGAAGATTGGAAATATTGGCACAGATCCGATGCTGATACTGTTGACTCTGGGCTTTCTGCTCACTCTGCTCTGCCTGACTGGATGTGTTGGTGCCTTAAGAGAGAACTGCTGTTTGCTGAAGTTGTTCTCTGCTATAGTGCTGGTGCTCATCACAATCCAGGTGCTGTTTGCCATTGTGGCCTACAGCATGCAGGATCAGATTGAAGGGTACATGCGCTCTGGGATGTTATCTGCCATGGTGGGCTACCAAGATGATCTGGATCTTAGGTTCATCACAGATGAGATTCAACGTGGCCTGCAGTGCTGTGGAGCTGACACCTACCGGGACTGGGAAGTGAACATGTAAGTGAAATGGGATCCCTGTTCATTTTTTATTTCGTTATATCCACAGGTGATCATAGACTTTAAAAAAAGAAAATGTATTTGCTTTTTTTTTTTGCTTTTTTCAGATATTACAATTGCTCAGCTCCAGGAGTTTTGGCTTGTGGGGTTCCTGCGACGTGCTGTGTGGACCCTATGGAGAACGGGGCCGTGTGGAACGCTCAGTGCGGGGTGGGAGCCCAGCTCCTCGACGAGTTCACCGCCCAGAGCGTGATCTTTCTGGGCGGCTGCCTCAGTGGAATCTCTCGTTGGATCGAGCAGCACGAGGGTCTGATCGGAACAGTTGGAGTCACTTTGGTTGGGGTTGAGATTCTTATTTTGTTCATCACAACAAAACTGATGGAAAGCATCCACTGGCATAAAGCTCATGTATGATATAAATACAGCAGTGCAATCAAAACTGTTCTGGCTCTCTCCTATTTTGTTCTTTTTTTAATGCTGGGCTTGACAGATAATAAATGTATTAATTTACAGACATGGAGACGAACGGAAGGAATACAGCGCATGCTATTACAATTAAACATTTCCTTCTTCAAAACATACTCCAGATCAAGGGGCTGCTAAATCATTAAAAGGTTGAAATCTTAGCTTCCAAATAGTGGAAAAAAAAGAAACGGACCTACAATTGACGTGCCTTCAACCCTTAAAAAAGTTTTTAGTGTGATTTTAAACATGGAAAACAATTGTACTGTTGACAAACTCAGTCAACCATCCACAAATGAATGCTCTCAATCAAGCAACATTTTCTGCTCAAACATCTCTGTGTAGAAAGATCAGCTTGAATTCTTTGGACAACTACAAAACAGCATTATTCCATTTGAGGTAAATGCTTCCATATCATAGTGGTGTCACCACCTCTGTACCTTTCAGAGAATACCTCCAACAGGATTTCTTTGTCATGCCATTACATTTGGATAACCTTTGAATGCTGCAAATATAATATACGACACAGGTAGCCTTAGGAGATGTCGTGTTGTTGATTATGCTGTTTGGAGCAAAATTGAAGTCAAAATTAGAACAACAAATTGGACTAAAGCACTGCCTTGACTAACATGCATCACGTGGAGTACATGCATCTTTTATACTTGTAAATAGCCTGTTTAATTAATAACATAACAAGCATGAGCTCTTGCTTGCAGCCTTGCTGTCAAATAACAAAGTTTGACACATTAAAAGTTGTGAATCAGGAATGAGATGTTACTTAAGTTTGTGTGTGTGTGAAGAAAAGCAGATAGATGTTCAACAAAGCAAAATGAGTCTCCAGAACAATCAACACATTGTTCATCTTTAAATAACTGTGGTTTATACTTCTTAGGTATGCTTCCCCTTCTTTATCCTGACAACATATTCTTGTGACTGCATTCATGCATAGTCATTAAAGTTTCTCATCAGTCAGTGCTTGCTCAGTTTAAATTGCTTTTATGGATTTACCGTTTTACAAAATCTGCACCCTATCAGGAAACAGCATACTGGGTTCTGTAGTGTTGGGATCTGGGCTTTCACTTAAAAAATAGACTAATAAAGTATGTCTATGGAACAAGTTATTGTTATAAATTCTGGATTACTAATAGGAATTAGTAATTACGCATTACGTAGCAAGTATTGAAACCAATATTTCTAAATAAAAAAATCATTTGGTTTGGCATCGATAACAAAAACAAACCTCCCAAAGTCGTTTCAAAAATGTCGATGCTTTATTTTAAGTATAAAAACAAAACACTGCTGAGAGAATCTCCTGGTGGCCTCCCAACGCAGCCACAACCAATGACACAAGAACAGCTATAGAGTTTTTAAGTGTGCAAATGGCAGCTTGAGAGTGTCAAGAAAGTACATTTATCATACAAAAAAAAAATCTCCAACATACAGGCATGATTACATAAAGTCCTAATATGTTTGTAGCGTCATGGTTACCGTACAGACGTGATCCACATTGATGACTGCTTAGAATAATCTCTGGATATCAGTTTAAATTAGTTTTCTTTGTGAATACAAAATCTATTTAAACCGTAAAGAGACTCAAATGATGCCATACTGAGCAAGCTCATGTAGCTCTAGATGGCTGTATGCTTCCCAGGGGCAGATGACTGTGATGTCTGGAAGAGAAATAGTATTTAATGAAATAAAACAATACAAAATAAGTAAATGTTAGGGATGACTTAAAGGGAGTAATTGGGCTCACCAATACCAAGTCCCTCCATTCCTGGGATATCCTCACCAAAACTAGTGATAAGCATACATCAGAAGCTGTGATCACTTTAACTTGATTGCAAATGAACTTCGATAATGAATAAGTGTTGAAAAAGAACATTACCCAATGACTCCCCTCTTTGGGGGTTTGCTCTTGAACTGACGAGTGTTTCTCTGTTTGAACTTGGGTGGGCCCTTTCGCGGGGACCCTGGAGCCGTTGCTCTGAGGGGTGCTTTGCCACCAGTCTTTGCTTCAGGATTGGCAATGTCCAGGTTCATGTCTCAGCTGCTCAATGGAAATGTAACAAACAAAATGAAGATGAAAACAAACAAAATACACTCACATCTACACAGCACAAAAAGTTAAAAGAATTATCAATATTACTTTTATATTAGCACTTACTCAAACCACATTAAGACAATGTGCTCAAGCAAAGGATGGAGAGGCTCATGTAATCTGATAGTCACGTTTTTAATTAACAATACACGATGATGCTAATCTATAAAGGCCCGTCATAATCTGATTACTCTGAGGACATTCTGAATTTGCTGCTGAGCCTAATCTATCTCTTAAAATCACAGAGAGTGAAAGCTTCTCTTGCAAGACTTCAGATTTATTACAACTGAAATATTCCACAGAGACACTTCTTGATTACATAAATGATATAACACGTGTAATTTAATCTGCATTGTATATAATCATAAAAGAAATGAAGTTACCCAGCAGTGAAGAATATTATGAGGATACATGAAGGAATAAATATCGTATTCATCTATAACATCCTAATATCACATCCCTATTCATGCTAAACCCCTTACAAAATTATTTCATTAATAACCAACATCTTTTAATAACTGTTTGGGGATGAACAACAAAAAAGACTATTTTAAAAGGTGTACTTTGATAGTAGTAACAGGTACTCATGCATTTTAATTGAGAAAAAAGAAAGCAAATGTTAAACCTATAGAAAAACACATGATAAAATTAATTAATGTAGTTCAAAATTAAATAATGAAGTCCAAATATATTACAGGTGGAAAAAAACCTGCAAAGGCAATGAAATTGCAAAATTCGATTTCAATGCAAAAATTGTTTAGTTATAATAATATTAATTATAGACATTGGTGTCTAAAAAGCCAAAAGGTTGTTCACTACGATGTTTCCTCATGTTTTATACTCACCACTGATGTTCTTGTTTATCTTCCTTTATCTTGTCCTAGAGATCTCTCTTTAAGTCAAATAACGACTCTTGCTGTACTCGGTCCTTTTATATGCATCAGATTCTGAGAAGATTAACATGCGACAAGCCAATAAACTGTACTCACGTCATTTGTATACAGTATGTGTACAGAACATTGGGGATGGGCGATTTAAGGAAAGACACAGACACTTAACAGTAGAGACGTGTGCAAATAATTTAAGAGAAAAATGCAAATAATTTACATATGTACGTAAACCTTGAGAAAGGTGCCAGCTTTTCATCATTAATAATGTCCACAGCCTTACCAGTCCTCTGAAAACGCTTCCTAACGCTCTACGTGAAGAGCACACAGGTGTGATCTCTGGGCATTTCACTTTCATCAGCAGTCTTTCGGATTGTGTTGCATTATACGTGATAATCCATTCCATCCTCCCTCACACCTAAATAAACATGTGATTTGCAACCGCTTCTTGTTAAACACGTGTTAAACAGAGCTAATGTACTCTCTTGGGGGGGAAAAATATACCTAATAACTTGCTTTACCCATTAATCTCAGGGACATCGATGAGGCAGATTTTCTCTTTCAGAAGAGTCTATCATATGTAGAATACATTCCTACAAATATATAGCACATCTGGGACATATTAAGTACAGTTAACATATTAAGTTAAGAAACTAATCATAGGTATCACTAATAATACTACTAATAGTAGTGGTATGAATAACTACAAACTTAAAAAAAATGTAATTTACGTTGTAATTATTTCATTATTCATAATTGTGCCTCATAAAGTCTTCCTGCATTTTGTAAATTTTAAATTAGAATAATTGCAAGAATGAACAATAACAAAAGCAAGATTTCCTGCAAATGGGCAATGTACTCTAAACTGATCCTTTGTTGACCTCTAGCGGTAAAACAACCGCATTACAATCTGTTAAATCAATCAGGATGTTACACCAAAGCTCGTCTGTTGTTAAGACACCTCACTTCGGAACGAAAACAGTCCATATTTCACGAACCTATTTTCTTTTTCTTGGGCTCTTCACATAATTATTTGTAATTCTTTTCTCTACCTTTGAAAAGTCACACATGTGCTGTTATTTTCTAAAGTTTTTTTTGTGCTAAATACAACATTTAATCCAGCTTTTGAAGATCAACAACTACTGGAAAAATATTAGAGAGAGAGATCCTAACTGTTTTCCTTTCTTTGCTTTCGAGGACTTTTTTTGGGGCTACAACGTGCAGCTCCACGTGTGTTAATGTTATAAAGTAGCTTATGATAATAAAATGGGGAAAAATAAAACAAGTAAACCCAACGAGTCAGAAACACAAGCAGGAAAGACTGGACGGGATCCGAGGTAACTCCAGAAAGTTTAGCTTTAGAACAGTTAGCTAGCAAACTAGCTAGCAAGCTAAGCTAGTTGTGCTAATTGTTTTTAGCTCTCTTTTCAAATTTGTAGCCAGAAACTGGGGAATATATGGTTAACTTGATACAGACAGTCGAAAGTCACACAACGGCATTCGTTTAATAACTAAAATGTACCTTTAATATTTCAGCAAAACTAAACTCAAGGGAGATGGCAAATCTAAGAAAACCACACAGAAGGACCATCTTCAGCACATCCCGTTCAGACTCCGTGAGATCATGAAGAGCAAAGACAAAATGAAAAGCGAGTCTCTGGGGAGCAAAAAGCTCAAAAAAGGTGAGCAGAAACAGTCTTTACAGTCCCAACGCATTGAGTTTGGTATGATGTAAGAAGTCACTTGAAATGTATGTCTTATTTAGCCATGTCGCTGCAGTCTAAACAAGATGAAGCCCTGGAGGGAGACATAGCTGTTCCCCGCTTCAGGAGGGGCAAGACTGAGAGTGTGGGAGCGTATGTGAGGCGGATGGAGAATGAGACCAAACATGTGCTTTTCCTCACCAACAACCAAGTGGAGAGGAAGCCTGAGCTGGATCCGGAGAAACAGGACAGACCTGCAGCCGCGGGGAAGTCTGAAAAGAAGAAGGAGTGAGTAAACTATCCAGGAAATGTGACATAAGTGATCCTTGTAAGCTCTCTTGTTCTTCCAGCAGCTGCAACTCAAACAGCTGCCAAAGATGGCTTGGATTCAATGGGATCCAAGTTTATCCTACTTATATATATATATATATATATATATATATATATTTTGCTTATGATAATGAATGTACTTATTGTTTTATACGAATCGTGTCAGCCCTCAGAAGAAAAAGATGGTTGCAAATGTAATAGGGACCATAGGTACAGGATTTGTGTCGGGCAAAGCTTGTGTGTCGACGTGAGACGTAACGCTCCATTTAACTTAATTGTTTGGCTTACAGGCAAAGTAAAATGTTTGTGTGAGATAAAAAGAAATTTGACTTTTGACTGTTAAGTCAATTTAACAGATTAAAGTAAGTTGTCATAACTAAAGCAAAATAATTAAGTGAGGTTAATGTAAAAAACAGAAATCCATACGATGAAGCTGCAGCCCAAATACATTTTTTTTAGAGTGACAGGGCTGCAACAATCATCTAAAACGATGAAAAGTTGTCTACAAATCGCTTTCCTAGACTATCCCAGAGCTTTAACAGCCGCTTCTCCTGTGAGGTAGGTAGAGCAGAGCCCTCTGGTAAAACATCGGCTGAACAGCCACAGAGAGGAGCCGCCGTTGAGGTGACGGAAAAAGTTTACAGCGAGGCCGAAAAATTTAAAAAGGATGGGAGCATTTCACAGCAAGCAAAGCCGCCAGGTCACTGAATTGTAGGCTGTAGAAAGTTGAACTGGAATATTACGGCTTAGGGTTAGGAGTAGGGTTAGGCACTTGCAATGTTTGTAAACTGAATTAAATGAGTTTATTCAAATATTGCCAATTTTATCTCGAGGCACTTCACAGCAAAATTTTTACGTTCTGATCATACATACATACATTCACATTGATATTTAGCCCCTTGATAATATTGTGCTTTTTTTTATATGCAGTCCACAATTTTGGCATCATGAATTTCTATGTCTCAACTGTGTGCTTTGTTTTTGTATGTTGCTGCAGATATGCTAAAATGAGACTTAACAAGCTACAGCAAAAAAAGTTGGATAGACAAGAGGACAAAATTGAGAAAGAGCTGTTTGTAGGTAAGAAATGCGTGTTGGGTCCCTGTTTCAGATGAGGTGTGCGTTATAGGGCTCTTAATTCATCTGCCATGTCTGCTTTTTATGGTTTTTAATTTACAAACTGGCAATACCAGAGTCGTACCAAAGATTTAGGTAAAATTTATATTGAAGACTGAGAACACTTATGAATTTTAAAGAAAAGGATATAGTTTGTGTTTTTTGCCAAGCAACATATGTTACAGTGAGGAATGGGTGAGTCAGCTGCTCACCAGTCATGAAGACTATGTTGCCCCCAGGAGACCTCTTAGTGAACTGCATTTGATGTACCGTGCACAGAGACTGAGACACGCAGGGAAGATTTTAGTTCTTTTTTAAGCCAACACTTTGATGCATAAAAGTTTGCATTCATGTTTTTATGTAATCAACAACATTGAATGAGTTGACCAATCGGGGGCAGCCTCAGTGACAGGACAGTCATTTGACTGTGGTTTACTGCGAAGCCGTCCTAATGAGCAGACTGTAAATTTACATGTTCTATGCTTTTTAAGGGCTTCAAATAAACTCCAAGGAGTGTTATTGGTTTTTTTCTACAAACATGCTTACAGAAACATTTAAAAGTGTGTTTAGTTAATAGTGTGCCGGTGCGTTAAAGCGCAGACTTTATGCAGTTGACTAAATCAACATTACTTTGATCACATATATTTGAATAAATGATATTTAAGTTATTGAATAAAGGTTACCTTCTCCACAGTTGGATTGTAAATGAAAGTTTGTTTGTTTTTCTGCCTTTTTTTATTACACTCGTAGGTGTACAGAGATGTAGTTTGATAATCTTCAACACAGACTCCTCATATGTAATGTACTAAATATGTACGGTCTTATTTGATTTGTTTTGCAATGATAGAAGTGGTATTTTTTTTAGTGTGCACGTCTCCTTTTACACTTACTTTTTGTGGCTTATACAAATATAAACATTTATTTGAAAACATCTGAGAACAACAATGTGATTTATCATTAGTTTAAATGATTATTCAAGTATATTTTTAATACAGCAGAAGAATATTTTGTTTTATTTTTTTTTCTTTGTATTCTGTAAAACCTCAATCATGCGTTTCATTTTGTAGATAATATTGCATTCGGTGAAGTTTCCATGGCCCCACCGTCCCTCAACACCAAACCAAAGAAAGCTCAAGTCAAAACTCCGGTATTTGTCCTTCACATTGAACATCAGCTGTTCTGCCCCTTTAGTGCTCATGTACGAAGTTAAATTTTTTTTGTTCTTCCACCTTTGTTAAAAACAAGGCGACCAAAGACCTGCTTCTCCACTCTCTGCTCGGCCATACGGTAGCCTCCACAGCAAAGCCGTCCATGGCCAGACAGAGAATGATGGAAGAGGAGAGGCAGCGAGCCGTGGAGGCCTACCGTCTGCTCAAGAAACGGAAACAACACGAGCACCAGACCAGAACTGCCAGCTTGGGGAAACTCTTGAATCTTCAGTGATGTCTCACGCCACTCAAATTAATCATGAACCGTCTCCCGTTAGCGGGTTGAGCTACAGATACCTGAAAAAAATGGTCTCTACCAGATGGTTTAGGTCAGTTTGTCCTCTAAAAGAATGAGGCTCTATTTATAACCACTGTACACAAAGCTTAGAGAATAATCGTCCGGCTACATTCATGCTTGTGTGTTTATTTGGTATTAAGACACTTTTATGAAGGAGAGGCTGATGATTTATAACAGCTGGCTGACGTGTACGTGGATAAACTCATTCGACTTATGAATGGTTTAATTGTCCGGGATGTTTCCTCATAAATGCTTGTTGGCATTTATATCTGCGTCACATCCTGCGTTTGCTAACTTTACCATGCAAATATTTTCAGGTAAACCCAGTGGAGTCATATTGGAATCATTTTAAATTTTATTCCTACAGGAAAAATCTTGTTTGTTTCTGTTCTGTGATGACATTTCTCTCAAGAAAAGCTTGCTAGGTATAGTTTGTAAAGAGTTTGGGTTTTTTCCCCTGAGAAAAATGCAATTATTCAATAATTTAAATCATCTGTAATATATACAACTAGCAGCTAAATCTCCTGCAGTGAGTGGAAGAGCTGCAGTAGTCCACATTTTATTCACTGACAAGAACCGCTTTTAGTGCTCAATTACAAATGAGGAGGAAAATGGAATAAATAAGATCAATGTATAAGCATGTGTAAAAATGGCCCAATTAAAGTCCATAAAAAAAAGTAACAATTTGTGTTTTTTTTCTCAAAACATGCTACATTTAAACAAATCACATTACCATTTGGAAAAATGGAGCAAGTGCAACAGCGGGGTCACTATTTCATTTTGTAACCCATTAAAGACTGACATGAACAAGACCTTTGTTGTGAAATTGGCACAGAACTAGAAGCATAGTTTTAGAGCTTAATCATTTAAAGCATCCTGGATTAAGAAGTGGACATTGGATTGATCCTATTTACACAGCAGCAACTATTCTAGGTCAAAACTTGCTTTTTAATGTTGTTCCTCCGACTGCTTTCATAGTGATTAAGAAATGCAAGACTGCCACTATTTAATGCTTAATGCATTTTGAAACAAATGTTTTTTTCTATTGTCAAAACTAAAACAAAAAGGTTTTGATAAATATGTGAACGGCTTTATGTAAACCTGGCAAACGTTTTTCCCCCAGTTTTGGGATTATTATCAGGTTGTTTTGAAAACATGATGGGGTCACTTTGCATGTTATAAAGCTTATTATTGGTTATGACATTTGGTTATGTTACGCTACAAAATGCATATCTGTAGTGACCTTTTTCCACATATGGAAACAGCTGAACAATTGTGCACATTTATTCATTCATAGTCATAAAAACATGCTTCATTTGTGAAGTGTGTCATTTATTTACCATGTTCTTTTCAGAGATGTCTTTAGCAGTATAGTTTCTTCTTTTAAACCCATCTATACCTGAATAACAGTAAATGCCTATTCAATACTAAAATGCAATGGTTTAAAAAATGTTCAGTTTCGACCATTCACTAAAGTTATGCTCCTTTGAATATGATAAGTTAAAATCTGTGCGGTAAAAGATTTCCTACACTATGTAAACGAGGGGAAGCGAGCTGAAAGCACTGGAGGAAAACTTATTTCTCAGCATTTTCCAGGCCCTTTACTTGCAGACCTCTGCAGCGTTTGATTTCGCTGTTTGCTGGATGGCAAGGTGAGTGCAATGTGTGGAGCAAATTCTGCCTGCTGCTAGGCAGCCAAGGCTTCATCAGAAGCTCGGAAGTATGGAAAGTGTGTGTGTCGCTGTGTGAGTTTATAGCGAAGGGTGACAAATTAGATTTAAATAATTGTATTTGCCCATGCAGAAGAGATGGCTGACTCTTTGAAAGTGTCTTTGAAGTGTAATTAATTTAGAGGAGATTTTCATTTTAATCCAGACCCAGTATTAAAATGTCTTTCCAGTCATTATTTCAAATATATCAAGGATTTTTGTGTCAATTAATGTGTTTTCCAACCAT
>JAVLVB010000791.1:2174107-2187086 GCA_032876305.1 Orestias chungarensis | reverse complement strand
CTTCAATGCTATATAAAGCAGAAAAAACAAACTGTGACAGCAAATGTGGCTTCAGATGGGGTTTATCGGAAATGGCATATGTAAATGTCTGCTTCAGTAAGCATAATGATCTGTTCCTCTTCCACCATCTCATATTTATGGTCAAAACTGTACTGTAAGCACTTCTATTGACGTGAACCAAGTTGATTCAATAACTTACAATTTATTCTAAAACATTGATTTTCCTCTTAAAACAGAACATTCTACAAAACCACAACAAGCGGGGAAAAAAGTGAATAAAAACATTTAAAAAAATGTTGTTTTACCTTGAATTCAAATCATTATGATTTTGAATCATCATCAATCATTTACAGTATGTGCTTTATAATTGAATCTAAAAACATTTCAGTCATTGCTCCTCTGGAAAAGAACAGCAAGAAAGAGTTGGATTTGTTGGTAAGTAGATAGTCTTAAGAGTTTCCTTTTTTTAGCTCCAGGTTCCTGCCTGGGACAGTTTATAGTAAGGAGAGCTATTTTTAACACACAGAACATACACTTATATTTCACTCACAATATTTTTCATAAGTAAATCTTTGTTTTATGCATCTATTGGTGAATTACTTTTAGTGTAAAAGCCACTCGGTTATGCCGATGCATAAAAAGCACCAGTTGAATAGGTTAAACAGATCCCCTGCCAGAGGATCTATTGATTATTCCTACTGAGTATTTATTTTTAATATTAAAGCATCTTTCAAAGGGAAAAAAAAGAAAGTATAAAAACTATGACGGTCACTGGGAATCTAACAACTCTCCTGAATGAGACAGTGAACTTCTGCCACCCCCAGCATTGATAGACGGGGCTCTGGCGCGTGGTATCATCCTGCCTTGTTCCATCTGCTGAAAGGAATAGTAAAGCAACGTTTTTAAAAGCCATGAACAATCCAATTGACCCGATAAGCATGATAGTACTCACCCTTGTGAGACCTTTAGTGATGAGGGCTATTTCTGTTGGTTGGTACACACAGCTTCGAGGCTGACCGTTGTAGATGCCGTATGGAGAAATGGGCTTTGCCGGTTCTGCTAAACAATAGTCATATAATTTAACACAGATATAGGCCAAAGGAGATTATTCCGTTGATAATTACATTTTACCAATATAATAGCAAGAATAGTATACATAGATAAACAGAGATAAATAATCATTCCCAGATTTTTTAGGTCCTCTCTAGACCATTCAGTTCTTTAGCTCATCCTGCCTGAGACTGGAATTAGGTGGATTTAATTTTTGTATTTGTTTGGCTTCATGTTTTTAAAAATTATTCTAGGTAAAGACCCAATTATGTGCTTTGTTTTTTTTCCTAACAGAATCAACCACATTTTTAGTTAGAGACTCAAAGTATTTTGTGAAGCTTGGAGCTCTATGGCCTTTGAAACCACAGCATCACATCTTATCTTTTACCATGATCAACAGAGAGCATAAGTAGATTTTCTACACAAATCCTCTTGGTTGGTTTCGACAAAGTTTACCATATTGTTGTTGATGTGCCAGTAGTACTAAGAAAACTTCACGCGTTTGTGACGGAATGACAAGAAATACTTCTTTCCGGCATGCCTCAAAGGTAGCTTGCTGCATTAGTTTTGTCTGATACATTTTGGAATTCCCAAAATTGTGGCATTGGGAATTTTATAAAACCAAAAAATAATAATAATAATGGTTTATTATATTCTTTACTGAGTAAATCTATTGAACAATAATGGTTAGCTTATACTGCTGTAATAAAATATTCATTTATTATAGTTACAAAAGTCTCAGTTATTAAGGGTTTATATCCATCATGCCTTTGCAGATGTTTGCAGTATTTTGATACTTGTTATCTCCAAGTGAGATATGTCTTTAAAAAATTAAAGTTTGTATTGCATCTATTGCAAATTACATTAAAGTAAACTGCATGATCTTATTCTTCATCAATTGAACAGCTGTTTAACATTTTGCATGCAGCACGTTTGCATTACATACATGATTTGCCTTTTGGTCATTGTGCATGCTGTACCTGCTGGTGATTCATCCATATTGAAAGCTTTATTCTCTATGTAAAGGTTCTGAGGCACTTGCTCTGGCTCCTTCAGGATGGTGTCACAGGCCAGGCTTCTTGTGGGATAAACATGCTCTCCGTCAATCGGCTCCTCAAGCTCTGGGTCTATTTGTGTCAGTAGGCAAATTTCTGGAATTATGTAGAAGAAGAGGAACACCCAGGCATTCGACGCCACCGTTACAGCCAAGGTGGGATCATCCCAGGTGGGATTACCAGCCACTCTATTTCCGTAAATGTACATGGTTATCCAGGCTACCCAGATAGCGATGGTGAAGAGTCCTGTAGCCAGGATGAACGCGCCATCTCGACGCCACTGCTTGTGCTTGTGTGATAGTGAGGGAGAAGCCATAAGAACTACCCCAACCATCAGAATCATTACATAAATGAGTGCCAGTACAAAGTCCTTGTTGACAATGCTGCAGGAAAGGTCGAGGACAACTCTTTCTCCTGGTGGGCTCCAGACCATAGTAAGGACAAGCCATTCAGTATTGATGATCACCTCAACGAGCCAGAGACCCAACGCTCCCAGCCACAACCTCCAGCTCCTTGGCCCACGACCGCTCCGTTTCAGCAGAGAAAGCCACAAGGCGTGCATCACCAAGCAGGCTAGGCAGCCTGAGAAGAGCACTCCAAATAGGAACCTCCGAGCAGCACAGCTCGTAGAGTACTGACCCACAATAAAGGCAAATGTGAGCCCAAAAAGTCCCAACGTGAATACTAAAAAGCTGGCCTGTAGCGCAACCATACCCTTTCTCTTCTTGTCAGTCACAAATGGTAGCGAGGCCATGAGGATAATGAACAGAATGAACGAGGTCATCACACCAGCAGCACACAGAGCCTCGATCACAACACCCCACAGTGTTGTCAGGTCACACAGGTTGTAATATACGGAGCTGATGTCAGGCCCGCATCCTTTTGGAGCGCTGGTTGAACCCATTTCTCAGGACCATTTACTGAAGCACTGCAACAACAGACAGAGTCACATCAACCACATACAACTTTTTTATAAGCGGTACTGTTTGTATTGAAGAAACAAGAAATACACTTTGCATCACAGATGCCTTAAAGGACAAACGTACCATTTTAAAGGTAAGAAGTACTTGAATAGTAAAAGTATGAAACATAAGTAAATTATAAACTTCCATTTTATTGCTCTTTATATCAGATAGGTAATTTTAACAAAAAAAACAGGGATTTTGTTCTATATATGGATAAAAACCTGTCATGGAAAAGTAACTGTTAGCTGAATAAGACAAGGCCTACTTTCTTGACTACAAATATATATTTTTACAAATAATAAAATAATTTATAAAGAAATTTAAAAACAACAGTTCCAACCAAGTACTGCTCATATAAAACCAATTAACATTTTAAATATGGGAAAAACAATAAATAAATAGACTTAAAACAACAAAAAGATCAATAAATTTGTGCCACTTTTTTAAGTTTTAATACGGGATAACAAATGGTCACTATTAAATACAAATGGGAAATCATCCAAAATTTGAAGCACCAACACTAAAAGCTATGTGCTCTCTGAGTCTTAGCTTAGACTTATGGTTCCTCCAGGAGCAGCTGCTCAGCTGACCTGAGGCATAGAGCAGCATTGTATGGTTTAAACATGTCACAGGTGTAAGATATGTCAAGCCTGTGTAAACCTTTAAAAACAACAGAATATAAAACATTTGCTCTTAAATGTTTAGGCAGCCAGTGGAGGGAAGACATTGTCAGAAGAAAAATTATAAAAATGGGTGTAACAAATGTATGGGTACTCACTGAAAACTCAGAAAAAGATTAAATGGGCAGCTTTGCTAATACATTTTTCTCTTTGTTAGATGTAGCTGACTGAAGTAATGATAGGTGAATTTGTTTTAATTTATTCAAAAAACTCTATTTGCACCTGAATAACAAAATAAAGGAAATCTTAGTAATTAATTAAATAAATAATCTAACCCTTAGGTCTGCTAAAACGGAGCAGGCAGAACATCAAGGTGACAGCATATATCAAGAAACAAAATGATTTGTTTTTCTCTGGTTTTTAATGTTTATTCATCTTCTATTAGTACAAAACTCCCACATATGTGCACCGATCCTAGATTGCCTCTCTCTCCTGGTAGTCTTGGTAGAACCTAAGCCACAGTAATACGCTGCAGATACGAGCATGTTTTTTTCTTCTTTTTTTTCCAACTTCATCTAAAGATTTGAAAGACAAACACTGACTTATTATGTGGAGAAAAGTGCATCGAGACAAATGATTGCTAATATTAAGAAGGTTATTATGATGACAGCTATCGGTAAGAGTGTGAGGCTCTATACCTCAATCGGGGTTAAAACTGGAGCAGTAATTATAATATCTAATATCAAAACCTGCCAGTAATAACAAACAACAGTCGTGCTGACTGAACTACCAACACCAAACTTTTTTATTCCTCTGTCGGATACTTGCCGTAAAGTGTCCATGGTACTGTTCTCAGACAACATTTGTCTTTATTTCTCCCTCTCACTTGATAAATCAGCACAGAAATATACTTTCTGAATTCAAATTGATTTTAGAGACTTTGTCAAAACTATAATGCGTGGTATTGTCTGTATGGCAATGTTAAGATGCCTGTCCTTTTTTCTTCAATGTCCTTTTTAATGTGTGATGTTTTGGGTAAAATCTGTATTTTGTGAAGAATGGGACTAAGACCACAGTATCACGGATGAACTTTTCAGGTTCTTTACAAGCAAAAACCATGAAAACAAATGAAAACCTTAATGTTAAATGTTCTGATGTCTTTTTTTTACTTAGTCTCTAAAAGTGTTGCTCTGTTTTCTAGACTTTCTGGCTCATTAAAACAGTCTGGTTAAAACAGTTTGAATCATTTTCTATATTACATCATCCTCCATATTTGCTACAATATCACTGTGGTGCACCATACCAAGCAGCTTTTTTAATTAAACCAATGTCTACTAAACCTCATTGCTTAGTAATAGCATTAACTACAAAATGTTTTACCTTGACTGTGCTGTAAATGTCCTCAGACTTTACTTCTAAAAACAAGTTGATACCAAAATTAAAATTTTCCTTTTGTTGCTTGATGAAATGGTGACATTTAAATACAATTTTATCTTTCATAATTAGGTTTCATGCTCACCAAGATTAGAACAACTTGTCTTTTCTCCAACTGCAAACGAGAAAGAAAAGTAACACTCAGGATAAGAAATGAGTCTCCTCCAGGGCATCTTTCTTTTGGAGTTTCACCAAAAGCCAGACGTCTTCCTGCAGTTCCAGGTGGTCATTTATTTGGATTTCCACCACTGCACTCCTTCCACACGTCTATCCATCTGCCTCTCCTTCTCGATCAGCCATCCATATCATAAACGGCGAAACTCCGGTCCCATTAAAGCAAGGGCCCCAAGTGACTAGCATTCAGTGAATGCAGCACTTTTCTAAATGACTAAGCTCCAAGCACTATGTTCCTTTATCCAACCTCTATGGTGTTTGCAGCTTTGCATATTCTGTGAGATTAGCACCCAGCCTACTTATTTGTTTGAGGCCGCTTACATCGAAACAATGGGACCACTCACCTCTTGCTCAAATTCAGTGTGGCCTGTTTCACATCCAGACAGCTGATGCTGTTTGACTTCCAAAGGTTACGTTTTATTAGAGTTTGTCCGAGTAGTTTTCTGACAATATTTATAAAATATTACTTTAAAAAATGTAATAAAATAAATAAATGTATGCACTTTGCGTGTACTGCCATGAAGTTGAAGTTTAGTTTTATTACAATTAAGTGCTCTCTTAAGGGTACACATATAAAACACACCTTTTACTGCTGCCTCCTTTGTGAGCCACATTCTCTAACAGAGTAGGTGTTGTGTGTCAGACCGGAGCCTCCTAGTGGAGGGTATTAATATTGTGTCTAGTATATGCTTTAGAAGCCAATAATGGTGTTCGAATGGTTGTTAGTCTATATTAAACAAATTTTCTTAACCACAACATCACAAATCCAAAGATCAGCCGAAAGCATAGTCACCACATGATTTTTAAATGTCCATCTAATCTGAGAATTAGATGAGAATTAGATTTTTTTTGTTTGTTTTTTGTAGTCTGTTGCAAATAATGATATGATGACAACTTTACTTCTGTTTAAGGTACTGAATGCATTTTGGACAGTTTTTGACCACAACACAGAGTTGTGCCAGAAATTGCAGTACATATTTTGCTCTTTTTTGCGTGGATAAATTATGTGAATAAGAAGGCCTGTTCCTTTTATCTGTTATGCTGCTGCATGCATTGAAGGCACACATGGCCTGTGTGCCTGACATATTGACTAATATATAGGAAAGAAGAAAATCACATGCAACACAATGGGGGGCTTATGGCTGAGAGTTTATTTTAGGTCTGGCGCTTCAGATTTTTTATTCACATTTGTTCTTCACTCCTGTTATACAGCAAAACTAAAAAGCATTACCAGAAAACACTGCATAGGGTTATGCCAACATTAAGTAAGTACATTGAAGTTTGTGAAGAGGGTTAGGGAAGTCTTACAAATTACTAAAATCTACTAAAAGATGCAGATCCCCTTAAAACTAGCATACCTGTCTCATGCTTTCCGAGCTGTATGATCACTATGAAGGTCTTTTTCAGATGTGAGTTTGACGGACAGTCAAAGCAAAATCAAGTGGGCACAAATATTATTGGGAAAGCTTTTAATGTGTGGCAGTAAAAATTCTATAGCTTTCTGAATATTAATCCATTCATCCGAGTGTATTCCCTCCGGCTCGGCATGACAGTGAGGTCATCCCCAACCCCTTTACTCTGGCATTTGGCCTGTACTTAACATGTTTACTCTGTGCAATGGGGCCTCCTGTGGGGTATTGATCTCTATAAATGGATCTAATCCTAAACTGTGCTTTTAAAACATCCTGCAGCTTTTCATGCAATGCTTTTTTTTTCTCGTTGTGATCCCGTTAAAAATACTATTGGAATGCACAATCAAACGAGACAAAAAAAGACCTGGCCTTAGTGAAGGGCATTTTTTTCTTTCAGACACTTACAGACTGCATCTTCATCTTTGTTTCAAAATGCCAGATGATGCAAGATGTGGTTCTCTGCTTTGTTCACCTTATTTCGTTTCAGCAGGATTCATTAGGGAATATAAGCAGCTGCATACAGGAAGTCATTAGAGAATATATACGGTTATTCATAGCAGTGGCTCAGGTTGGGCTCTTGGAGCACAGTTCCATATTTTCAGCTTGGCAGCCCCCAGGGCATCAGCAAAACCCATATCAGCCCAAAACAACTCCCCGTCTCTCTTAAAGTAGGTAGATCTATTTTAAACCCATTTACACTTTGCAGCTTTTTCATGTAAAAACGGGAAAGCAACTAATGGTCTGTCCAGACATATTGATTTCTTCCAATATTATTTCTGTTAAGTGCTTTTTTTTCAAACTGATTTTTAAATACATTTTACTTCTGAATGACCAATTTCTGATAGCCACATGTTTGCTACGTTGGCAGAGAGTGAACAATAATTTATGAAATAAAATAGAAAATGTAATTTATTTATGATCAATTATAATAAGTCAAAAGGGAAGAGTTCAAAGTGAATATGTGAACGTAGTTAAAAATGATAGGGTTCTGAACTGTGAACCAATTGACCAACTTTTAATCCAGAGTAGTTTCTGGGCAAAAACTGTCTATCACATTTACCAAAAACTCTAGTAAAATATCTTTATAAACACCAAGACTTTTAAGAAAATCTTAGATGCCGTGTGGTACTTGATACAACTATGAATACTGTTCTCTACCACAAAATCCTAAAAGAGAATATCCATTGGTGTACTTAGACAATGTTTAATGGGACAACGAGTTAAAACAATGTAATAGGTTGAAGTCAGGACTTTAGATGGATGCTCAAACAAGTCCTTTAAAATGTCTCCATTGGGGCTTAATTAGAACCAATCTCCAAGGAAGAAAAAGCAATATCAAAAATGACTTTTTGCCAGTTATCTCAAATGTTTGAATCCAGTTGTCACCAACTTTTATTAAAAAACATAGATTTGATGGGTAAATACTATGTTTACTACGACAAAATCCTAAGTTTTTGTTTCCCCTCATCAACATAAATAAATTCACAATTTAGTTATCTTAGCTCCGTCAGTGTAGAGAAAGTAACGTTTTATGGTGCCTGTCGTGGGACAGCAGGTGCAATTTTGTTATTGTGCTAATTCTGGCATATTTACATTTAAGTTTTCCAGACATGTTGATTAATATGCATTTTCCTAATTCAATAAACAAATAAATGAAATGAAAGTAAAAAAGTTGTAATTGTCAGACGTTTTTGAGTTAAGCAAAAAATCTAGTAACATGTTTAGTGCTCTTTACTGTTTTGGGAAAGGGTTGATTGTTAATTTTATACATTACAATAAAATATATTATATTTAATAAATAATAATGATATACCGATTCATTTAGCACACTGGCAATTTGTAAGAAGAAAAAAGTGCCTAAACATATATATATGCAATGCTTTTATTTCCTATGAATAGATTAATGTCAGCATCAGTTAATACTAAAGGAGAAAATATCTGGATTGACCCTTGCATGATAGACTAAGTCTTCCTAAAATTAATAAACAGAACAAGCATAAAATAAATGATCCTCACATTATTAAGATTGATGAGTTGTCCAAGAGTGAAGGCAGAAAAATGTACTGGAAATGATTTGGGAAAATTTCACTGACTGCCATTGGTCACACATATCAAAGGCTCAATTACTTTTGCTTGATTGACTTAGTGGCCTCTTTGAAAATTAGTTGACTATAATTAAGGCACTCATCGTGCTTAACTTCAAAGTTCTGCAGCTCGGACATCTACAGTGGGATTAAAACGGGAAGCTGTGTTAATATTGATTCCTAATGGAACCAAAGCCTGGCACATTTAAAAAATAAAAAAAACAGCAACAAAAAAAAACATTAAGCCGAGTCCTTGTCTGGCCCAGTGCCACTGATCAATGCCATGCAACATCCAAAAAGGGAGAGATTCAAAATCAAAGCTGTCGCTATAGCAACGCCCCTGCCCGATTCCACCAATCAATTGAGTCCGCGGGTTGTGAGAGATGTGCCGGGGGAAAGGCCAGCGTCCTACATAAAGAGTCCAGGACAGGCAGCCGGGAAACACACCAAGCAGCGCACCTTTCCGCATACATTCAGCCAGGACGAGAAAGAGAGGAGAGAGGGAAAGGACAAAGAACGACAGGCAGTGAATCACTGACAAGAGATGGAGCGCTCATGTGAACACAAAATTGCTTGCTGGGTTTATGTGGGCACTCTGCTCTTCTTTCTCCACTTCCACTCACTCACAGTCAACGGAGGTAAGATCACAAATGGTTTTGGCTTGTTTGCCCTCACTTTGAGAAAAATAGGTGAATTGTAGAAGAAAAGTGAATAGTTCTATTTCAGTCCCGCTTCCCCATGGTGTTACTGAGTAGGGGGGCACAGCATGAGTGTGCGGCTTGATGGATAATTATTTGTGCATTTCTGTTCTCGTCAGTATGCTGTAAAGAGAAGAGACAAGTATAATTCATCTCCTGGCTTTAAAACTGCAAGCTTTACTTTCTTGTCCGGGGAAATCAGTTTGACAGAGGCTGCTTTCGGTCACACTACACAGCTCTCAGATGAGTTTTATTCAGTACCAATACTATAAGCATGAATCAAATTGGATCAGCTCTTTCCTGCGTATGTGAAAGAAGCAGAGCCGCATTCCTCATCAATAAGTTTGTGTGTGTGGGAGTGCCTGCTGTGAAGATCTCACGTTTTCCTCACCGAAAGTGAAAATAATTTATTACATAACGGTTGAATTGTGCTATATGCGCCTAATGCGGATGCCTTCAATTGTTTTTCATGTTGCTAAAAGAGAGAAGATGACTTTGAAATGAGGGTTTCTGATTGTAGAGATTGTAGATTGTGAAGTGAGTCAAATGTGCTCCAGAAGACCAGCAAGACAGCTTGAATGGAAACCTAACTGACTTTTGTGGGATTCTATAGCAATGCATTGCTTATTTCATGTGCTCCAAGAGAGGTTATACAACATAACCACGTGCAAAGAGGCTGCAAACTCATAGTTGTTTTTTGTATTACACCTGACATCTGAGTCAGCAGCTAGTTGTTCTATTTTTCAAACAACTAGAAGTGCATAAAGCAAAGGATGTGCAAGTTTGATGCCATCCCTTGTGGCACAGGTTAAGATTTAGGATGTGCTTTTTAAGGTATTTCTTTTTTGGTTATAAAGGCTCCTGAAATTCACCGAAATTTACAATGAGATGAAAAGAGTCTGGATGTGAAATAATGTGACACCCCTCCCTGCCTTCTTTGTTGTTTTTGAACAGCTCCCTTGAAGCAGGAAGGAGCACTGGACAGTGGTGCCACAGTGCTGAATCACTCCATGCATTTGGTGCATCGCATGGAGAACTTGCTGACCTTGGGGAACAGTAGTGATGTTAGCCTGCGCGTGCAAACCATCAACACAGACGAGGTAAAGGTGATCCAGGCCCACAGTCTGGTCCTTAACCTGCAGAGCGACGTGTTTGAGGAGCTGTTGCTCAGCCGTAACAGCACTGCTGTGGTTTTGACAGAAACACCAGAATGTGCTGCCGTCTTTGACAAGTTTGTCAGGTAATGTAGTACCCCTACCTCTTGGGAGGAAAGATACACCAATTAGATCTGATTTTGAGGCCAATTTTATTTAGGGAAGCGAATCGTGTAATATTGTTATCCTAAAATAAAACAATGAATTCCTAAAAGCAGTTCAAAGTTGTGTTACTGGTCCTTTCATTACTGATAATCTCTTAAATTGGGGAGCAGAGATATATACAAAAACCAAACTGAATGAATTGCACAAATCTTATTTTCTCTTTTTTAAAACATAGCATGACAAATTTGCATGCAAGCCCAAAAATGAAATGCACGCTCCATCACAACATTCCTCAAATTAGTTGGCATGTCAGCATTAGAAAGAAAGAAAGAAAGAAAGAAAGAAAGAAAGGTACCTTGGGAAGTCTTACTGTTTCTCTGTGTCAGAAAAGCTCTGCAGATAAATTATATTGCACTAATATGTCATAGCAAAAATTATATTTGCAGTTCACGATTAAACCACATAACAGTTTCCAACTTCTAGATTACAGTGTGCCTTACATAAATATGTTTCTGTCTAACAATTCCATTAAAAATATGTGCTTTTCAGATATTTGTACTGCGGTGACATCTCACTGCGGCTCGATCAGGCCATATCTCTGCACAAGCTGGCCAGCAAATACCATGTGTGGGGTCTGCAGCAAGGACTGACCCAGTACATGACTCAACATCTTTCCAGCGATTCCCCCACTGGCCATGTAGTTAGCTGGTACAACTATGCATTACAAATTGGGGACGCAACCCTGGGGGACAGTTGTCTGCAGTATCTGTCCTGGAATCTGTCCTCTGTACTGCAGAGTGGAGAATGGGGCTCCATCAGTGAAGACCTGGTCCTGTCCTTGCTCCAGCGCTCTGACCTCATCCTGCAGAGTGAGCTGGAGCTCTATGAGGCCCTGGAGGCCTGGATTAACCAGAACCAACCAGTCAGCACAACAATAGAGACTGCCCTGAGGGGTGTCCGGTATGGCATGATCCCCGCTCACCATCTCTTCCGTCTTCAGAGGCATTCACCCCTCATGGTCAAGTATTACGAGACCATCCGCGACCTCCTCTATCTCGCTTTCCAGTTTCACTCTGCTTCACCGATTCAACTGGCAAAGTATTTCGATGTGAACTGCAGTATCTTCACTCCTCGTAACTACCTGTCCTCTTCTTGGGGTTCTCCTTGGATCATCAACAATCCCATGCGCGACGACCGTAGTTTCAGCTTCCAGACCCAGCTCGGGCCCAGCGGCCATGATTCCAGCAAAAGGGTGACGTGGAATGCTCTGTTCTCCCCTCGCTGGCTCCCACTCAGTGCCAGGTCCACCTACACAGAGCTGGGCGCCATGCAACCCACCCGCACAGAGGCAGGTCGACCTCGCATCATTGTAACACCAGCCACCTCCAGCCCAGACTTTGCTGGTGTGAGTTTCCAGAAGACAGTCATCGTGATGGCAAGGCAGCAAGGAAAAGTGATTGTCCGCCATGTGTACAACTTCCATCAGAGTACAGAGGAGGCTGGGGATTTCTTGGTGGATGCTGACCTGCAACGTCGCGCATCAGAGTACCTCATTGACAGCTCCCTCTATCTGCACATTGTGATCAAACCTCTCTATCACAGCTTGCTTGTTGCCAGGAAGTGACAAACTTGAATCTTAGGTAATCTTACCATACGTTATCTTTCAACACAGTCACATGCAGACGTTCAAAAGCACACTCATATCACAGTATGTGTGTCTTTCAACTCCATAACGTTACCATTTTTCATTATTATTATTTTGTCTTCCAGCTGTATAGCAAATTGTTAAACACAAAAATTAAAAGACAAGCTGTGATTGTCACGATAATCATAACAAGATATTTCTGTGTTATTCATGTGTAGTAAGACCAATGGAGGATAGAAGGTATTGTATTACTTGAGGTGTTTTATTGTGTAGTAGTTTTTCCTTGAAAATTATTAATTTATGTCATTGTTAATGATGCGTGAACAGTTCATAATGGATTTTTCTTGGGGAAAAAAACCCAACATCCACTATTATGTGTATGGATCGTTCTTTGCTCTGCAGTCAGATGTAGATTTGTAGTTTGTGATAAGGTATTTTATACAATAATTTATGCACCACTTTAAAGTTTAGATATCTAAAATGTTTTTTAGAGTTTTGTTGTGATGTAGTTGTCTTGCAAGGTTAGAAGGTTAGTATTTTTGCTGCGTATATATATATATATATATAAAAATATATATATATA
>JAVLVB010000791.1:2095049-2170098 GCA_032876305.1 Orestias chungarensis | reverse complement strand
ATATATATATATATATATATATATATATATATATATATATATATATATATATATATATAAGGGAGAGCCTTGAGATCTTGTTGTGCTGAGGCGTGTTTAGAGATTGTGTTCTCCTGAACAGTCCTGATAGGGTGGTGTGGAAGATTATCTGTGCATGAGTCATCGCTGTCTGTATATGGACCTGCTGCTCTAAGGCTGGTGCTTCCTGATGGTGACTTGCCTCACAGCTATTGACACTTTGATCCCATGCACAATCCAGAAATTCTTGTTCACATTACGTATGTATTTTGGGTATTTTCCACTGAGCATTTAGTAAGCTCAGAAGAACGTGTGCATTTAAAAAAAAACTACTTTTTTGCAATGCAACTCCCTGTTTCCAGTGAGAACTGCACAAGTTCTAAGTCAGCTCCTTTTTATGATTTTGTTTTTAGCGCATCAACCCATTCTCTTGGAAATGCTGTTACTGCGATCCCTTTTTATAGGAAACGATTGTAAAGTCATTAAAACCATAAAATTCAGATGTAAAATAGTCATACATTAGACATTAAGTAATATTTTTAATACCTACCAAAAAAAACATATTTATATACATTTCTTCCATTCTTACTAACATGCTTAATGTATTTTGCATTGCACATCTGGGGAAGGTAAGCTTTGCAGCCTGAATAGCTGATGCACCAGTCATTCTATTTATTCGTTGCAGGATGTACTGTAAGTTAGCTGCATTCAAAGAGTTGTTTTTGAAGTTCAGATTGCTTTATATCTGATTAAGTCTCAAACTGAAATTTGCTGGAGTGATGTTTGTAAAGGTATAAACTATTTTTTTTGTTTTGTTTGTGTCTTGACATCAAGGAAAAATTGATGCAATTTGCAATACATGTCATAAATTGGTAACGAGTTAAGCAGGGCATCCAAATAAATGTGTACTTTAAATGTTTACTTTGCATTAGCATTAACTGCTGGGTGTCTAGTTGCTGATGGTTGAGAGGACTGCGTGAGGACAAAACAAAAGATGTTGAAAGGATAAGAGGGAAAGCCTTCATCGTGCTTTTTGATGTCCCAAGTAGAGCTGCATACGGTTTGTATGGTGGTTAAAATCTTCCATTGAAGTAATGCCACTGTTGCCAATGCTAGTCATTTAAACTTAATAACAGTTTCTTCCCTCTTGTATGTAGCTTTATAAGAAATCAGAATATCATAGTTGATGCTTTTTTTTTTTAAGGCAAACCTTATATAGGTTACTTTACAGGATGCAGTTGTTTTTAAATATTTTTTGTTTAACATAAAAATGAACAAGAGGCAAGAACAAATTAAAAAATATATAAATTTTCTTGAATATAAAGTGAGAGCAAGACGTTGTTAGTTTATTTACCAGTCTTAATCCCATGTTTGTAGATGGCGGATTATTTAAAGCCTTTATTGCTTGTAATTGTGCTGTACATGACTTACAGGTGAATAAAATATGACCTAAGAACAAGAAAGATGATATTTTAAACAGAAATGGTAGGTTAGGCTTCTGAAAAGTATCTTCATGTCTATGCACGATTTTCAAGGTTTGGGGCTAATTTAGCATGAGTTACTGCATCAGTGCAGCGTGGCATGGAGGTGATCAGTCTGTGTTTTGCCTGGGATGTGATGGAAGTCCAGGATGCTTTGATTGCAGCCTTTTGCTGTTTTGCATTGTTTGGTCTGGTGTCTCTCACCTTGCATGGGTTTCAGGTAAGAACAGTTTGCTGACTAATGAAGCGCAGTAACACCCTGGTTATTGTACCAGCCCTCGGTAGTTTGGACGGTTGGTCGGCTCAAGTTTGAAGATTAAATCAGCATCTCAAGTAGGATTGTCATTAGAAACGAGCATGAAGTGCTCTAAGATGTCCCAGTAGATGGTTGAGTTGACAGTAGATTTCAGAGAGTATGCTGGTTCAGAAACGGATGAACTAATCAATGACTATTAAAACATCATGCTGGACTTCAAGCAATGTGGTTTCTGTGTCTGGAACCTTGATTTCTAAATAATATTCAAGCTTCCAATTTCCATTTGTTATTTTGTTGTGTTTTTTTGTTTTTTTGTTTAACCCAGGTATGATGCTTCTGAAGTCACTGTTTGAGCAATTTCTTACACATCTATCTATGTGTGTTTCACAATATAGTTAAATGTGCCTGATAGTAATTTTTTAAAAGGGTTTGGTCTAGGTTCCAATATGAAGCCCAACAGATTTACTTCACAAGTGGAGCCTTACAGCTTAAACTGCAATGTTTAACTTAATATATTTATACAATACTTCAGTAGAAATGTCTGGTACTTTATGTAAAATATAATTGACATGTAGATGGAATCGAAAGGAGAAAAAACAAGGAAGAAGAATAGAAAGAAAAAGAAAATGAGAACACAATACAGCACCAAAGAAATCTGGTTTTGCACCTGCAAACAAAAGACAAGAATTAAATAGAAAAGAGCTGGGAAAAGACAAATAACCAATAATTACCTCCTCATATACGTCCATAAAGATTAGAACAGCACAGTAAATCAACAGCACAGCTAATACAGGTGATACTCCGTGGCAACTGTAGGCCAGACATCCAAAGGCTCCCCCAGCATGGAAGCCCAGGAGGACCATTAGCCAACCCAATTAGACGGGGCAAAAAAATATAGGATGAAACAGTACCAGTCTCTCAACAGACTCCGATCCCAAACAACTGAAACTCCCACCCCTCCACAAGCTCCAAGATGAGTGCCCCTCACAGTAATTTTCTACTTTTTCTACTTTAATATGGTCATATACCCAACCTTTAGGTTCATTGTTCAATTCACATAACACGGTACAAACTTAAACATTTGTATGTTTTTATAACAACCATGTTGGGCTTCAAAACATTTTCAATGCACTGCCTTCAGTGCTGCTCTGTACGATGAACTGCAATCGCCAAAACATGACCAGTGTCTGCACATTTGTAAAGGACTACTGTGATAGAGTATCATAAAGTTTAAGTGTCATCAATGCTCACTTTGACCTCCTGGATGGATTCTAGAGTATTTATTTGTTCTTTTTTTTTTTTTTTGTACTTCTGGCTAAAAATTTGATTTTTGTGTTTACACTCCTACATTGATCTTTCTCTGCAACTCCCAGAATGACTAAGGACCCAAAAATCTTGATTGTACATTACTTATTAGTTATGAGTGTCATAAGCAATAACCATAAGTTAATTGCATAATTTTTAGTAGCACCCTTTTACATCTTGAAATATAAACTTGTTGGTCTTCATAAGATTGCAAAGTCTTTAGTGGGACTTACTTTAAATTACATAAACCCTGTGAAGGGCTGTGTGCTGGTGTTTCTTGTTAGTTGTTTTTTTTTGTTTTGTTTAGTTTTTTACTGAATTTAGTGTTTAAAGTTTGAGTATACAGCCATAACAACTGTTGCACAATGTCTAAGAAACCACTTGCACCAGGGAATTACCATGTGGTCGCAGAGTTAAACGATTCTTGGTATTTATTGTGATTGGGATAAAGCTGACAGAAGTGATAAAAAAAAAAAAATTAAAAAATGAACGCTGTATGTTGGCTGTAAATCTACAACTGGATCCACTTAGTTTCATAATAATAAAAAAATTCTATACACGCACACAAAAAAAACAAACATCCCAATTACCAGCAAATAAATCGTTGTGTTGCACTCAGTATTGAGACTGTGCTGCTGGATTTTTGATTGTTTGTTTTTTAACCACAATAGCAATATAGGTATTTTTCAGTTCAATCATGCAGTTGCAGCTTGTTGTACAAGAGTTGCTTTTGCATATTCTACTAATAGCAGAGGAGTCTAGGCTCTAAAATGACAATTTTAAAGCATGTTATGTACTTATCAGTGTTGCAAATGTTCATATAAATTAAGAGTTTAGGCTTGGTTGCAGTGGTGTGGGTCAGCGATACGGATTAAAACATTTTTATCACAACGTCTTAGTGATAGAGTAACAGGAATTCACTCTTGGAAAAACATTGGCTTTTTTATTTCATAAAGAAATGTGATTCCTTCCACTAAACTGCACAGTGTAACTGCTTTTAATCAGATTAAATTGAATTTATCTAATGGAACAAACAGTTGGGGGGGGGTAAACTCATTGTGACGATAAATCAGTTTATCTCTAACAGAAATGTTAATTGCAACCCATGCAGTGGTTATAGCCAAAAGGATCTGCTAATTCATGTTCACTCATCTGATGTTTAAATCCAGATACTGGGATCAGATCTGCCCCCAAAATGAGTGCATGAATCTCTGACTGTAAGGCTCAACGTTGGAGAGCAGAGCTCCTTCAGCAGAAAGCTGCAGCGAGCTTGGCCTCTGTTTGCCCCAGCAGGACTGCACTGACATAATTTCACCAAAGAGCTTCTGACGGTTGAGTTTTGACCGGATGCCTTTTAGTCATATCCCTATCCGTGGCCTCGGCTGTTTGCTAGAAAACACCTGGTGTTGAGGTTGCTGCCTTAGAGGAGATACTATTTCAAGGCCTTTAATACTTTAGCAAGCAGGTACTACGTTTATAGTAAATCCATTTAAAAATTCGGCTAGCCGGTTACAAAAGTCCCCACATCTGCATGCTGTCCTAATTGAATTGCTCGTGCAAAAGTGTGGTTGTTGTTCGGGTCCTCCGGAGCCTTTAAACCCTTTGCTCTGTCTTTATCCCACACAGAGGAAATGTAAAGTCTATTTATATCGAAGCATGTGTGAGTAAATAACACTCGATCTATTTCAACCGCGTGAGCCTCACTGTAGTCTGTCCAGACACCGGGGGCTTTTTTTAGTCTTGCAACGCAAAGAAAAAAAAACCCGGATGTGTGTCTAGGTTTTGCTGGTGGTCTGTGATATCTAGAATCTTAAAAAAAAAAAAATAATCACTTCCCTTCCAGCTTATTGTAGCAAGCAAGGGGTTTACCCAGTTATACTTCCTCCAAAGTGTTGTATTGTCATCGGGTCACTGGAAAATGCAGGCCTACAATTAATTTTAGAAGAAACTTTCCACACGTAAAGCTGAACCCGTGCACATCGAGAAGTATTGGAATGTTTATAACCACCAGCCTTTTTCAAATAATTTTTACTCTGTTTCTGTTAAATTGTTTTTATTTTTGCTTTTTGCACAGCTGTTCAGATTTCCCCTCTTGGGATTGTAACATGTGCAATAAACAGATCATTCCTGTGTAGAGGAAAGTTGAGGCATTCTTCCTGAGAAGTTGCTCGCAGTGCTGAGTAGCTGTGTCATCCTGGCAGAGAGTTGCGTTCAGTTTTGGAAAATCCCACAGTCTTCTGGTAAACGGTGTTTATGAATGGGTCGCTATCGCTCATTTAGCACAGAAAGGTCCCGGAGCTGCTCGCATTAACTTACAACGCTTAACACACATAAGGAAGGGTATGTTATTGTGAAACCTGCATTAAAAAGAAAAAAAAGAAGAAAAAAAATACAGAACAATAAATAGGACCATGAAGAAAAACTGAGTAGAAGGATTTTTCAGTGTGTGGTTTTGTAAGGTAGGAGTGCATGATTCCCTTTCACCTACCTGCTTCTAACTTCATACCAAAGCTCGCAGTCACTTGTTTTGATGAGGACGAAGGCAAGGGCGCCTCAGCTGCAGCCTGATGGCGAATAATGATGATTTCACGAGAATCAGTTTGGATTAGTTATTGTGTATTGAGAACTATGGATATTCTGCTTTTCAGATTAAAAATTAAGATATGCTACTAAAATAACATAATATATTGAGTATTACTCATTAGTCATATTTTCATATATTTGTGCTAGGATTTAAGCAAAACATTAACCACCTGTTGGATTAAGTCATATTTTAATACATTTATTTATTTTTGTAATATTAATTATAATTTATTGTTATAAAATATTTCTATTGTGTCAATTTTTTATAAAATAAATATATATGAAGCAATGTCATTACAAATGTTATGACATTGCTTCATATATATTTATTTTATCTCTTCTAACACTGGGGAAATAGTAGTAGCCTACCAATACTAAAAACTGCTCAGTGAAATGAGTTTTACCTTTTTGAACCTGTTTTTGTAAACATTAGCTACCTATTTTACACAAATATTAAGCTATTATCCAAGATTTTGGATCTTACGGGAAAAACAATGAGCTTGGCATGGGCTTTTATGGTTTCTGAAAAGGTTTTAGGAGCTCTTTTGTTAATTAAACCTACCAAAGTTTACAATTAACATGTTAGTTTTGGCTTTTTCATTATTTTAAGCTTGTGTTAGTTCTGATATTGTAATATTTTCTTTGTGCTTTTTAAAGGTAGGAAGAAGACCCCGGGGCCGAAGCTGCCCAAAGATGCGTTTTCACCCCTCCCACCTCAAGCGACGGCGTAAGACCTTTTTTCTATGCCTGAAACGACAACAGAACCGCAGCAATACTCATTATTATTTTATTTTAAAAGATACAATTTTACAGCAGAACTTCAGACGTACCGTGACATGTCCAACAAAACTTGACATGTTGTAGCGAGACCAGGATGCAGAATATGTTGCCAAAGTCAGAGAGGAACCATTTTTGCGGATTTAAAACTTATATTTAAACATTATTTGCATTATTGGAAAAAACATTACTGAGAGCTTTTTAAATGTAACGTGATCAGAAGCAATATTTAGTCAGTAGTTAATGTACCTCCTATGATTTTGCTATTTTCTGTCTGCAGGCCGCCTCGAGATCTTGACTCTAAAGCTTGCGTTACTATTGGAGATCAGGTACGGCTGTGTTTTCTGGCCGCACGGTCTTTTGTTGAATTTGTTTGTTGCACATCTGTCATTGTAATATTTTGCCGGCCCCACATAGAAATTTGTGATAGAAGCTGACGACTTGGAACAGATTGAGGAGCTGGGGAGAGGCGCCTACGGAGTGGTGGACAAGATGAAACACGTCCCAAGTGGGGTAATCATGGCAGTCAAGGTAAAACTAGAAGCTGCTTGATTAATTTTCCTATTATTCATGGGGTTTTTGAAATACCGTAAATCATCATTATTGGATCTTGAACAAGGGTGAACTAATGTTGAAGTGTCGTGCGGCTTGTGTCCTCAGAGGATTCGTGCCACAGTTAACACTCTGGAGCAGAAGAGGCTCCTGATGGATCTGGACATTTCCATGAGAACGGTGGACTGCTTCTTCACTGTAACGTTTTACGGTGCCCTTTTCAGAGAGGTAACACCTGTTTAAAATTATATAGTAATTTCTCTTATTTCTGAAAGCTCATTAACTGATGCTTTCTAGGGAGATGTTTGGATCTGTATGGAGCTGATGGACACATCTTTGGATAAGTTTTCTAAAAAGGTTATTCAAGCAGGCCAAACAATTCCTGAGGACATCTTGGGAAAAATCACAGTAGCAGTAAGTTTTAAATTTTAAACCCCCTCCCCACTTAAATAAATGTTCTCCACAAAGATTTGCGTAGATCTCAGACTTTCCTTTCATATAATTACTCCACAGATTGTCAAGGCATTAGATCATCTTCACCATAACCTCTCAGTAATACACAGAGGCAAGCTAAACAAATTCATAATTTTACTTTTCAGTGATAAAAGGTTAAAGCTGCAAGATGCTCTATGCATCAACTCTCTAATGTTGTCAACGTCTCTCTCCAGATGTGAAACCCTCCAATGTCCTGATTAACGCTCAGGGCCAAGTGAAAATGTGTGACTTTGGTATCAGCGGCCACCTGGTGGACTCTGTGGCCAAAACGATGGACGCAGGCTGCAAGCCCTACATGGCGGTAAGTGGGGACAGGAATGTCGTTATTTTATGCTTTTTAAATGCTTAATGGTTCAAGTTTATATTGGATATTAGAATAGAAGACAGAAATGTCATGGACGTATATCTCATGTTTTAAAATGTTTGTCTTTCAGCCTGAGAGGATCAACCCTGACCTCAACCAGCAGGGCTACAGTGTCAAGTCAGACATCTGGAGTCTGGGCATTACTATGGTCAGTTTCCCCAGATTTGATTCATACTTCTTGGAACTTTGTATGTTTTTTCATAGTACAATAAATGTGTATCTTGGTTTTACTGGAATATATCAAAACAAAGCATCACATAATTGTAAATACATTTTTATTAATGATGTTCATCCGCCCTTCAGTCATATGTACTTAAATACTTATATATTTACCAATCTAGGGTGATCTGGCCTAAAAAAAAAAAAAAAAAATTTATACTGGATCAATTTTTATTTTTTTCAAGCTTTTCTTGTCCTAAAATGTCATATTTTTAAAATCTCGATTGTATTACAATCAAGTTTTCTGAGAGTTGACTTGAATTCAAAGTAGAACTAAAAACAAGCTGTAAACAACAATACATAACAACCAACTATGTAAAAAAAAAAAAGATTTTCTAAAAAATTTAATGAGAAACAGAAACACGAACTAATCAATCATAGTCTAATAATCACCCAGCTTTAATTTAGACCACTCTGTTAAAGGTCTCAGTGCTCGCAAACCAACTTTCCTGTTGTTGCTGAGGAAAAAACATCCATGCACCTTGATGGAGATTTATTTAGGATGGTGTTTCTTTTTTCAGATTATTGTCGATATGCATAAATGTTGAATAAATGTGACAACATACAGCATTTGTACAAAAGCAAATATAATTTATTTTCCTGAAATGAATTAAATAGTTTTGGTTTCAGATTCTGGTTTGTATTATCAACATGTTTAAAAACATTTGTCCCAATCCTTGACCTGAAATCTTATCATAAAGCACTGAGATTCATCGGGAGCTCGTAAAGCTCTTGTTAAAGCAGATTTCTTTTTCATTCTTCCTCCCAGATCGAACTGGCCATTTTGAAATTCCCCTACGAGTCGTGGGGGACCCCGTTTCAGCAGCTAAAGCAGGTGGTGGATGAGCCGTCTCCACAGCTGCCTGCGGATCGCTTCTCCCCTGAGTTTGTGGACTTCATCTCTCAGTGGTGAGCCTCACGCTTGCACTTCTTTCTGTTTTGCAGTTAAACGTAAAGAGCCCAGCAGGGGTCAGTGTTTGTTTTGCGTTAGCTTGAAAGATTTCAGATTTTAACTGTTTAGTTATGATGTGCCTGCATTCATGATGTATCATCATATATATGTATATATAAAATACTGAATTTTATTGTTTGAAAAAAAGTTTTTTTTTTCTTGCAGCTTAAGAAAGAAGCCAGATGAAAGACCGGCCTACACAGAATTACAGGTTTGGATCATTAGTTTAATTTTTTCTAACATCCCTCAAGTATAGCAAATTACTTTCTTATTTGTGTTTGGCTTTTGACTGATTTTTGGTCAGTCATTTCTTGTTAAAACACCAATATATTTTCTATTTTTTTTTGTATTTCAAAATTAAAATGTAGTTCCTTTCTTGTTGCTCCAGGATTAATTTCTCACATGTCATAAATTCTTCTCGTTCTGTAGAAGCATACCTTTTTCACCCGCCACGATGCCAAAGAGACTGATGTGGCCAACTTTGTCAAGGACATCCTGGATGATTGATGGACTCATCCCAAGCTCCACCCTGTCCGCATGGGTTGCGCTAGTCATCCGAAGAGCCAAAAGCCCCCCCACCTCCTTTTTTGTTTTTAAATACATAAAAAATAAATAAATAAACACACTCACTGGAATGATGAACCCTCATACGCTACCACAGGATGGGAGGATAACTCGAAAGACTGACAGCGGCGTAAGCGTGAACTTTCATGGTCAGCGGGTCCTCTGAGCTTCCTGTGCGAGCAGCTTTTCCCACCTGACAAATTATGAACTGGATCCAATTAGCTGTTTTAATCCTGGTTTGTATCCCCCCTCCCACACACACACACACACACTCGCATACATACACACACACACCCTCCATTTCTCTTTTCAGAATGACAGAGCCAGCCCAATATATGTTTGTGACATGTTGATGAATTTCTTATGCAAAACCAACTGTAAGTTTGTATGTTGCTGTGTGCTGAAAACTATATTTGCGTATTTGTTATCATACTTCCTCATAATTTTTTTTTATACTGTTTATGATCGACAAGTGTGAATATTACAGGACTCAAGCCCTTCTTGTCGGACCTGCTTCTGCCATGACGTGACTGGCGAGAGCTTGGGCTGCAGCCAGTGGGAGGCTGAGTCAAAACAAAATAGAGATGCCAGAGGGTCACCTACCAGGCACGAGGAGTCATTCCTGGAGCACGAGGTAGTGTGAATGTAAAGCATTGCGTATTTATCAGAGGCAGTGACCACTCTGTGTTCCTCGTCTTTTTCGGGTATCAAAAAAAAGTTATCTCCAGTGTTGTGATTGTTACTGCCTGGAAGTATTCAGGGTTTGCATAATCAAGCTTAAAGCTTTATCTCTTTATCTACGTGCCATTTTTGAAAGCTGTTCTCATAAAAAAAAAAAATACAAAAAAAAAATAACTGCATTAATAGTTTTTTTGTATTGTTTTGACTTGTTCTGGTTTGGATTTTATTTCAATATTTCAAAATAGTTTTTGTTTTTCCTTTCTATTGTCCATATTTTGAAATCTGCAGTCTTTTTGTAAGAAGCACTTATTTTATTTTTTTCCTGTGATTTTGATTGTTTCAGAGGGCCTATAATGCCTTACAGAGACGGCGTGTTAGGGAAGTAATTTATATGCTGAAGATGTAAATATTATTTCCTATTTTTTAATGTAACGCGACACTGTCCCAACCCGTCGGTGTAGCCGAATAGTAGTTTTCGGTATTGGTTTGTGTGAATGCAGTGCAGTGCGATGGGTACACATAGACTGTACTCGTATGGCCAGCTGAATATCATTCATCTTATCGGACTGATGTATTGTCAGATTCCACTGCTCCTGTTTTCTGCGCTGCCCTATACAGTATGCAAAGATAAACCTGTTTGACAGAAACTGTTTGTTTGTTTTTGTTAGTTTTTTGTCATACCTTACATACTATGCAGAGGCAGTTTTTCTCCTTCAAATGTTTAGAAACTAATGATGGGACGATGGACACTTGTGCTTCGTCTTTCTGGTTTCAGTACAAAAGGGAAAGCTAGCGACACCTCAGAAGCTGCTGTCTTTTATTTACATTTTTTCCAACAGTTGGCCTCCTTTAGATGGCCCGCTCCCTTTATGTATCAAAGTCTTGTGTGTTTTTTTTGTTTGTTTTTTTACACTGATCACAGTAAGAATGGAACACTTTCTCTACCTCTTACTCTTTCACTCTGTTTGCCGCCTTCTAACTTGGTGGCGCTGACAAACTTGAACTATGGAAAAACAAAAAATAAAAAGATAAATAAAGGCTTTATTGTTCAAGAAAGCTGACGGTAGCTGTCATCATTTCTGCATCTCTCGCGTGGAGTTCAGGTAAAACCTTACAGTTCTGCATGTTATTCTGTGTTGGCAACACGAGACTTTTGACACAAAACGGTCTAATGTTCATGCTAATACATGTTTAGGATGGGATGTTTTTGAACTGCATTTTTCTCTCGGGTTAGCTGTAATTATAAACGTCCGAGTTATTCCATTAGCATTTATACAAGAAAATGATCATTTACACTTGGTCTGCACAATTCTAGTTTAACCTAAACTTTACTCCTTCATTAGATACGAAGCCTTTGTAATTTACTAGGTCAATGTTCTCGGAACAGTTATCAGCTCATCCAATAATAAACTTTACAGAAGCTTTAAAATGTTTCTTTTGGATCGTTTGAGTTTATTTCTCACAGTTTCGTTCGTTTTAAACATTATTCTTAGTCTCTGCAAATCCAGTTGATCTTTTTTTTTGTGACTTCACATATTAAACTATAAATTATTCTGTTCTGCTTTTCAAGAAAAATGATTTTGAAAAAGAATGGTTTTCACCAGAGCGGCTAAATATCCATGCAAAACAGGAAGTTACTGATTGCTAATTAAACAGTTCTAAAAAATGTAGGTTGTATTTAGACAAATTGATGAGGATGCAAGTTATTTCTTAATCTTATATTTCTTAATCTTAATATCTAGTTTGTACTGTAGATGGCTTGTACGAAGAGTTGTGAAAACTCGGGAGTCATCAAGGTGGGGGTCAATCTATATTTGAGCAAAAGAAGGTAATTAAAATCGTTGAGTCCCTGAATTCTTCCTACCATATAAAAACGTGTTTGTTGCATGTTTCCCAGAGTTTACTGAAGTAAAGTCATGGTAACATTCCAAATCCCATCAGTTCACACTTGTTATTGTTGTCGTTTATGTAAACATGCTTATGTAAGTCCTCAGATGTCGATGCACACTTCTTGGTGACTTCTCGCTCCTCGGGCCGTACGATGAATGCGCGAGTCTCACTAGGGTTGGCTATTTCAGTCGCGCCATTATTTATTCTTTTACCCGTGAAAGTTAATGGCAACGGCCAACAAAAGCTCAGCTCCCAACAGACGATGCTCTGCGTATTTGTCAAAGTCCAGTGACTTTATGCATGAATGAGAAGACTCAATGCAAGTAGAATGCTTTTAGAGCCCTAGTGTTGTACAATGGAGCAGATTCTCACCCAAACCAAATACATTACGTTTGAAAAAGACAGCCTTTTTATAACTCTGCTTACATAATGTTTCCTCAAAAGATTGTCCTGTGTAGGAAAAAAAACATTGCATGTCATACTAGTAGTGACTCGTCTGAATGTCGGCCGTGATGCAGAAGTAATTTACAGTTTTTGGCTTTTAACTGGCATTTAAGAAAGTAAAAAAGGACAGGAGTCACACTTGATAAATGATTCTTTCCTATAAATGTACTGCTTTCCTAAAACCTAAGCTCAGATGATTGACCCTGAGTCCAGTCTTTGCCCAAAGTGAAGTTTGGGAACTCTAGAGGTTGGCCCAAGGGACCAAAGATTTGACAGAAGTGTGTGAGCAAGATATAGGCATGTGCACGCCACTTAAGAAATGCTTAGTCTGTCTTTTGCCAGATCTCATGACCTTCTGACTTGTATTTGGCATGGAAAATAAGCTTAGCCCTTTTGCAAAAGGATGCTAAAACCCAGTAAAGTGAATAAAGTTTGTGATGAGAGGGGAAATAAGGACAGCCTTTCAAGAAACCACATGCACCTGTTTCCTGTTGTCGAGAAAGCATCCATCCCTTTGTCTCAGGTCCCAGACAGATGAGAGCAGAACATAGTTTATTTTTGTTTCCCAGATGAATGACACAGGGCTAGCCTGGGGTAAAAACTTAGCATTGGGTCCGTTTAACTGCACAGAGTAAAATAACTCTATAGACTGAATATGATTTAGCCCCAGGGTAACATGACCTTATGCAACATGCTGTACTGTGTGAGCTTCTTTTGCATCACGAGTCTCAGTCTGAGAGGGATGGTACGGTGAGGACTGACACGACGTTACATTTAAAGTACAAAAAAATTAATTACAGTGACTATCTTTAACTAGTTTAATTTCGTCTGAAACACAAGAATTCATTTTACGTAATATGTGACCGACACAAAACTTTGTCAGGACTACCTTCTTGGGTGAACCACCCTGGAAAGGCATGAAGAACTTGTTCACTTTGCTTCACAAACTTTTGTCTTCATAAATTCATGGGCAGTGATGATTAGACGTGTGAACCTGGTAAACCTGTGATGACCTTCCGGAAGGGGGGGGGGGGGTTTGTCGTGTGATGTCTTGGAAGACCCCATGGCGCGTGACCATGTGTGTGTAGATACCAGACCATGCTTTTTTTAAAGCTCAGCAGAAGCTTATTCTGTTTCGTGTTACCTATGGTTAAATCAGGTTATGCTATAGCTAAACCCCACCTCAAAAAACATAGCCTCAGAAGACATAGGAAAAGCTGTGATTAAATTAGCAGGTTCAAATGAGAGGGCTGCTACTGAAGAAGGATCAGGGATAATGGTTCTGTCGCGAAGAGCAAGGAAACGGCCACCAGGGGAGCGTGTGTGGAACTCTCAAATACGCAGAGCTCGTACAAATACGCAGAGCTCGTAAACAGAAGAAATCAGAAGCAAGAAGCAGGTTTAAAGGGAGGAAGTCTGCATGTATTTGGGACGTATTTCGTTAAAGAGAAGTAAAACATTAGATACGGGACTCTTGCATCAGAAATCACCAGAATGTACCTTGGCTGAGCTGGATCTCTTTTCAGCCCCCATGACGCAGCTATCTATTGAAGACAAGATCTTCACGGAAATTCAACCACTCTCGGCTCTTACAGACATTGGTCCCATTGAATTTTTCATTCCGCGGGATGGGGAGAGATACCTGGATTTGAATTCCACCTTACTTTTATTTAGATGTAAAAGTACCAATGCTGATGGTAAGTAACCTGGCAAATGATGCTGCTGTGGAATTCATCAATTACCCACTTAATACGATGTTTAGTCAATGCAATGTGATAGATTGATTTCACAGTCTAGCTCCACTCATCCTTACAGATCTATGATTGAGACGCTGCTCAACTTTTCTGAGGATACGTTAAGGATTCAATTTAGCGCAGGTCTGTATTACAAAGATACAGCAGGAGCTCTGGATTCTATCGTTATAAATAATGATCCAAACATAGGGTTAAATAAGAGAGCCTTGTTCACTGCTGAGTCGAGAGAAGTTCACTTATCAGGCCCACTTCACGGTGATAAAAACAAAGATTAAATTCATCAAAGGCCTGCCTGATTCTTTTGAAGATGAAATTCTGTTTCCGCCTGATCAAAGTCATCTGGTTATTTTAGATGAAGTCATTTTCCAAGCGTCTGATCATCCTGAAGTGGTCACAATTTTTTACACAGTACAGACCTCTTCGTAATATGAGCGCCCTGATGTTAACGCAAAATGAATTTCATCAAGGAAAGTACAATCGCACCTTTAGTCTAAACAGTAATTTTATGGTGTTGTTTAAGAACCCTGAGAAGTTAAACTTGAAAAACTCATCAGGGGCAGCGACCATGCTGGTCTGAGCTAAATCGGCTCTCTGGGCAAATTTTCCCCAAAAACTATTGAGACATTATTTGGCCACTTATTGATTTGCTGAGTAATTTTGTCTGCATCTAACTGAATATCCTCATGTTGTTTGTAGTCAGCCACATACCTAGACCTGCTCTCCTGATCCACAGCTTCAGTCAGATAGCCAGAGGCTTCTTGTTTACCCTTCAGAAATGTGTGGATGTAAACTGAAAGATTGAGCTACTCTGTCTTGGAAAATGCCAAACCTCTGGGATTTTTGCAATGCGGTAACCATATTCCAGCACTTTTTGAAACTCTACACTCACCCAGACACCTGTGAGAGCCCTCTCCTCATCGTTATGGTTGCAGGGACCTGTCTGATGATTTATTTCAGCGCAGGTACGGCACAGAGGGAACACTAGTTTACCTCGAGATGTCATGTAGGGGAGAATAGGGAAAAAGATGACGGGATGCCCTAGAGGATAGGGGAAGCTGCAGTTCACATAGGGATAGAGGGAGATGAAGTCCACATAGTGTACAGTTTCACCAGGTCCTGCCGTGTACCTTAAACGGAGGGCACAGGTTCTCCCCCCAAACAGAGCTTGTCGGGGGGAGAGGGGTTCTGGAGCATCAAATTCCTTGAGGAAATTGATTACTCCAGGATGTGATTTTTTCATCTCACACCATTCATGTTCCCAAAGAACCTCCAAACGCACACCATACACAGACTGTAGAATCCTACCCCTCTCAATGGTAGCTGCATGAATCTGCTCGAATGCAGGTCCTCTCAGAGGACATTTATCATGCGTCAGAAAACATTTGTTTACGCACCCGTGAAACAGACAGCCGTCAAACTAAAAAAAACAACCTTTTCAACGTTGATTTCAGCGTAACCATCAAGTAGAACGGCCCGATTTTTTTCTCCCCGGCATTTAACTCATTTTGTATGTAGATGTTTTTACTGCTTATGATCCACTCCAGCCATTGGATGGATCCAGTTGAGGAAGTCTTACAGCCGCGTTTGTAATCTACAGGCGATGGGATTGCTAAAGCTTTTGGAGGAAGAAAATTGGTTACAAACACCCTCATGCATGCTGAGGCGACTGTAATGCATTTAAAAGGATCCACACGCGTCTCCTCAAAGAACTGGTCCCTGAATCTAACACATCCCTCCTGGAGAATTAAAACATCGCGATGCCAATAATCAAGAGCTTGTTTTTCAAAATCAAAGACCCCTTTGTATGCCTCGCTGTACCATTCATTAAAATGCTGCTTCTCACCAGGATTCATTAGTTTCACCTCATAGCACTCTGGTGGAGGAAATGGACCCACATAATGCAGATGCTGTTCTGAGGAGAAAAGATGTGGAAAATGACTTTTGACATGGTTAGTGAAACCTAAAGCCTTCCGCATAGCACTTAGTTTCATGGGCAAAAATGACAGACTATCGATGAATCTCAAGCTGTAGTCACGGGCTGTAAAACACAGGATTTTGCTTCCCTTCATGATGAGTCGGGGTTGAATCACTAACTGTATCATAGCGTTCAGGATCTAGTAACTGTCATCCACGTGCATTGTGAGCAATGAAAGTCCAACCCTTGTACAAGGGCGTCCTGAACTGTAAAATAAATTTGTGAACACAGTCTAGACCGTAAGCATGCGATTGTACATCAGTCAGTGTTTTAGCACAGACCAAAAAGGGCACATGTACCCCCCTCTCATCAAAAAAAGGATTCAAAATCATAAAAAGCACTCATGTTCACACAGTGTAACATCTGTACCGGGAGGCACTTTTTCACCACACGTAACACATTTTACCTCACAAACATGCAGAGTTTTCTGCTTTGTTGTTGGGACATAATACAGTCTATTACACATACGGCACATTTTAGTGGTGTCACATTCACTCGCCAGCGCTCCTGCACGGGGACTGTTGGTGGGATCTTTATGTCTTTCAGAACATGGGCCGTTCCTACAGGTTCTGTCACAATCTTTACAATTTACAGGTGTGTAGCGTAAAGTACTGCATGAAAAGCTATGGCAGACACAGCAGTAACCCTGACAATGATGCGCGTTAGGATTGTCATACCCACTGAAGCAGTAGGAACAGACATGCCTTGACCCTATAAAGCCTTTGAGGTTTTTATTAAACCGTAATAATGGTTTTTGAATAATAATAAAAAAGAGAGGCTTTGTACGATCAGGTTTTGAAGAATACTACAATTTTTCTGTTTAGACTGCCCTCAAATATACCAAATTAGCTGAATGTAACGGATGTCTGATTAGTAAGACCTGCTTGATTTTGCCACTCTCTCCCTTGTTCTAATTGTTAATTGTTGTTCCGCACGTCTATTTAAATCCTGTCTACTTGGTTGTTCATTCATATCTTTTAGGTGTAAGAAAGGAAAAAGTAAAAAATAATAAATAAATAAAAATAATAAATAAATAAATAAATAAAAGTTTAATTCACTATTAGCTCAATGTCGCTGAACAGATTTTGAATTAGAGATTGACTTGCACAAAGAAGTACTCCGATTTATACCTTTTTCTTCTGGCTGAAAATCCTTCTCTCAGCCGGAGTCCTTTTTCTTTTGACAACAGATGGTTGGTTTAAAACCAGTGAAGCTCCTAAGGAAAAACATACAAAGCAGGAAAGTTAAACATCATTTAAAACAGAAACTGGATTTCTCTTTACTTAAACGGTTAATTACATAATGGTAATACATATATATATATATATATATATACATACATATATACCTGAAATTAATCCGTTGATTAGGGTAGATCTGGTCTTCAATCTGCGAACGATGAGTCTTTTGGCAGCAGGTCTCAGTGCTGTGAAAAACAACGGTGTTAAAACTAAGCATATAAAAAAATCTATATTTTTTATCTTTCTTATCTTTCATCATTATTTTGACTCACGACGTGCAGCGGTAGTTCTGGGAAAGTTTGAGTTGGTGGCTTTCTCTGAACACGTGACCTGCGGTTCAGCTTCAAGCAATGAAACTACGTCTGGTGGGAATATAGTTTGAATGATTCATAATCCTTACATATTCTATTCTAGTTAGGTGTAGTTTTTTTTTTTAAATTCATTTATTTGTTTTTCTTACAGTGTGGATTAATCTGAATGGCCGGCTCTTCAACCTTTATCTCAACAGGATAGCTTGTTACATCGGGTTGAATTGGTCCTTCTTTGGTGTCAGAAATTATTATGATTATGAGTCAGTATCATCCTCCTCATGGTTTAATCCTGTAAAAAATTATATCCGATAAATTAAAAACGGTTTTATTCTTAAACTTGAAATAGATTTCAGATGTCTTACTATGTTGGTTAACACAGATTCCTGGTAGACTGGTATACTTCGTCTTTTTTATTTAGTGTATATTTAAATGTTTAGTCCACAGTGATACAGAAATGTTAATAGCGCTTCTGCTGAACTTTAAAAATAGTCATTAAAGATAAAGTCCTACGCATTGTCTGGTATCTACACACACAAGGTCACACGCCATGGGGTTTTCCAAGACGTCACATGACAAACACCCCCCCTCCTCTCCGGAAGGTCAAAGGTCATCACTACGGAAAGTTTTCACGTCACAGGTAACCCCCCCCAATAAATCACCCCCCTCCCCCTTTTAATTAATCATCAATCAATCAAACAAATACATTTTTGACATACGGGCTCGTCCTCTACAATGGCGGTTCGTGGAAGTGTCTCCAGGATTTGTCTCTGGGCCGTGTGTAATTGTGAATACCTACAGGTTTGGAGTTTGCCTCGTTGATCACGCAGTGTCTCTGTGGTTTGCTTTTATTAAGCGATATTCTGCGTTGAACTTTCACACCCTCGAGAATCACATTTCCCGTAAAATCTGTATAATAAGGAAAACAATTTTATAAACATGTTTAATTGGTGAAATTGTATTAAAATATATTGCACTAACTATAGTCAGATTGTGTCAGGAAGAAGTCGTCCAATTCATCTCCAGTTGGTCCTTAAAATTAATAACAAATATATATAAATACATAAAAAATAAAATAACACAAGGAAAGTAAAAAAATCACAATAATTCAGAATTAAATAAATTTTAAGTTGTATTCGTTTAGGTATCTGTTACTTACTGCTGAAAAATTAGTTGAACCTCTACAATTCCAATGTGGTCTGCCCTGCTGTAAAAGAAGACATTTTTGCTTGAAGAGATTTAGTTTAGAATTAAATTAACAAAACTTCTCAGCACCTAACTGGTTCTTGAAGAGTCCACTAGAAGTTTCCTCCAAATTGTGTGCGTCCTTTTCAAAAGAGTGCTGAGGCCTCTGGTTTTGCCTGATTTGGAAATTGGTTACAAACACCCTCATGCGTGCTGAGGCGATTGAAGATGGTTCTTTCCCGTCACTTCCTATCTGGGGGAGATGGTCAATGACAGTTTTTTCATTTGGTCTACAATGAGAGAATCGAACAGTTGCGAATAACCTCAGATCACTGGGTGGGCTTCATTTGATGCACAAACTTGGATGGACCAATGAGACGTCGGACCCAATAAATCATATTTTGACAGAAGGGTGTCCTGCCATTTGATGGGCCAAATCACAAAGTGGGATGACCAAAGAGACTTCGTGGCGTTTGGTCTGAAATCTAGTAAGCTTGTACAGGATGAGCTCCTTTAGTTTTTTAAAAAGATATAAGCAACTACTTTAACCAGCTTCAGTAAATGTATGGGATATTTTTAGGATTGCTTAAAGGTTCACATTGCATCTGTATAATCAGATATTTCTCAAAGTGGAATTCAACCTATTTAAAAACTATTTAAGACTTTTTAGACTTGTGTAGCATTATTTAAAAAATGTACGGAGGAAAGGTAAGCTATAATCAGTTTTAAACAATTTTTATTTTTTATTTAGTTTATATATGTTTAGTCCACAGTGATACATTAATAGCTGGTAAAAAAAATACGTATGGGTGACTTTTTAGACTTGTGTAGCAATATTTTAAAAATCTAGGGAGGAAAGGTAAGCTATTAACAATCTTTATTATTTAGTTTATATTTATATGTTTAGTCCAAAGTGATACAGAAATGTTAATAGCGCTTCTGCTGAACTTTAAAAAAAGTCATTACTTAGATAAAGTCCTAGGCATTGTCTGGTATCTACACACACATGGTCATGCGCCATGGGGTTTTCCAAGACATCAATTTTGACACCAGATTTTGTTGTCACTGCAATTGAAATGGGACTGTTTTGGCTTCATGCTTACCCCTCACACACCATTTGTAATATTATTTATAGGCTGCAATAAAAACAAACCGGGTGGGTCTTCAAATTTCTTACCAATATAAATCACAGTTGCATTACAGTGTTTATAAAGTATTGTCATCTTATAATGTTCTGTTTTACTTGCTAGCATAATGTCTTCAAAACACAAAAAGTAGACTGCTATGAAAAAGAATAGATATAATTTGATTAATGTATTTGTCTGATTGCATGTTTTGGACTCGGACATAATCACCATAATGGCTTCCAGTACATGTGACCGTGACAGTTTATCCCTATGAAAAAAAAAACGTTGACTGTGTATATTCCAAAAAAACAATTTGATTTGCTGCAGCTTTTTATGTCACAATAGTAATTATAATTTTGTACAATGGCTATTGTAACTTCAAAGGAATTTCCTACACAAAACAAAGATTGAAAGTTATCTTACTGGCATTTTGATCCGCTTCTTTTCTAGGTTCCTGTGGCACCAAGCTGCACCGCAATGCTAACAGTAGTTTGCGAGTTAATAGAAACAGTAACTAAATATATGTTTCATCCGTTTTCTTGCTACCGCTGTCCTTTTGTAACAAGGCAATACAATATAACATTGTTTCATTGTTATCAATAATACTTATAAGCCAACAAGTCAGATCCGCCTTGTGCAGGAGTCCACAGCTTTACCAAAGTATGGTGACGTAAAATTAAGGAGGCGGATCTTGGGTTCTGTTTGTTCAAGCAATGATTCCTCATGGGAAATGCTGAGGCCGGAACCACCATATACAGTATGAAGCATTAATAGAAAGCATAACTTTACAAATCCTTCTTGAAGGATCACACAGCCTAGAATGAAGGCCTATGTTGTTTACTGCATGATTCGGATCATTTGTACTATTTTAAAACACACAGGCAGCCAAAGAAGGTGAAAGTTAATATCCTCACATTCTGGAGCAGAAGCACTGTGAGCCGATGTGGACAAGTGGAACAGCTGCATCACACCAAACTGCCGTGCTCTGTCGAGCCCTTGAGCACCTACCGTCCAAATTAAGCCACACTATCACTGATTAATATTTATTCAGTGCAGTTTATCTCATTTGTTCATCAAACACAGTAAATGTTTCAACCGGTCATAAAAAAAACAGCCGTTTATTTTATTTTTCTACCCTGACCTCTCATCTTCTGTGTGGCTGATTATATAAATGTGTTTCCATGTTTCAATTGATGACCTTCAGCATGACAAGCAGTTATTGATTGACCGTTTGCGATTTGGTCAGTAGCCATGCAAATGTGAGCATGCTCACACCACCTAAACTGCTAGAATATTCCTCAACAGCAACAGGAAATGTTCGAGGGGCTCTCAGCCCACAGAAACATAGACCTACGTCTGCAAAGAGAACATGCTAATCGAACCTCTGTCTGTCACGCTGGTGGTTGTACTCGGATCTGATTGATATCATCACGCATGATTTGCAACAGCATTTGGCCTTTATAATTTAGAATATAATTTAATAGTTAATAGACGCAGAGTTAACAGTTAATATTTATTAGAATGATTTTATAACAAAGGCAGATGAAGCAGATTTGAGTATCTTCTAAATAGGGTAACGTTTTGTTGTTTGTTTTTTTTTAGCAGTTAGCAGCAGTGAAGTGTTTCTTAAATGCTAACTGATAACCTTACAGTGGTGCCAAAAAATAAATACATAATATAAAACCAAATTTTTTTTCATAAAAATTTATTTAAACTTCAATTGGAACTCTCTGCTTTTTTCCCAAATTGAGCTTTATGGCAAAAAAAATTAAATAATAAAAATAGATCAAAAAGTACAAGGTGGAGGGTGTGTGATGGTGTGGACTTAATATTATTCCTCTCAACCATACATAGAATATTTATTGCTATGCAACAAATTCTAGTTTTTAGTACATGTTCATGTGGGGGGAAATAAAGGTTTTGTTCCTGTCCCATTCTCTAATGCTAAAGACCGCCACATCCAGCGCTTTTACAGTAAAACCCCCTCTCTTCCTGTTCCAGTTAATACTACACATAGCCAGAGAAAACAAGACAAAACATGGTGTCTTTTGAAACCATGGGACAAAACGACGTGTTGAGATCCCAGCTGATCTAATGGAAACCTGGACGTCCCCAGTGACACTGTATGCATCAAGGAGGCTGCTTGCAAGTCACTGCTTGTTAAAGCAAAACAACCAGGCTGTACATGAGAAGAAGCAGACTGCTAAGAAGCTACTTTATTTCTATGTCATGTTTAGGTCATGTTATTATTTAGATCTTTTGACTAAAGACTAATGAGTTGGCCCATCAGTTTTTATCCTAAATTAAACTGAAACTGATGAGGAAACTGCGTTTTAGCCAATAAGAATTTTATGGAAATAAATAACAGTAAAAATACAAATAAATATATCCAAATACTTCTAAGCTGGAATTTCAAATATTTCATACAGAGGGGTTAATACATCTATCTGAGTATTAGAGGATTAAAAATCATGGTGGAAATGCTGAAGAACTTTTTTTGCACTCATGTGATTTACACACAGGCACAAAGCCATTCTGCTGCTCTTAATGTAAAGGCCTTTCTAGATCCCCCGGGGTGTGATTAGGACCGTGCCCAATTCCTTTTCTGTTGTTTTTTTTAAAACTATAAAAGCAAAAGTAATTGTCTCATGAATGGGATGAGGTTTGGTGCCTCTAATTGACCTGGCTCAGTGTTTGACTTTTGCCCAGATTACCTCCAAATCGGCGAATGTTTAAATTACGCAAAATAATCCGGGCTTCTGGGAAAATGACAATGTCATATGACCTACGTCTCCCTTTCAAAGTAATTTCTCAAGCTGGCAGAACCTTGGATTAGATGCACATTTGTGGTGTGCTGCTCCATCCCAATACTATAAGAAAAAAATCGGAATTTAAAGTCACAACACATCACAAACACAAACGGATGATTGTGTTGGAAATTATACATGTTTTAAAATGAAATGTATGAAAACATGTATTCCACTTGATTAAGTCAATAACTAAAGAGCCACAGTTTGCTGCTTCTGGTGTACGGTTTGACCAGGTCACTATAATGCATTAATTTAATATGGTCTAAACTGTTCTGTTGCAGATTTGGTCATGCGTTTCAAGTATCATCCAATAGATGTTCATGTCAGTACTGCTCTGCATTTTGCTCCACAGTGTTGATATCTCCGCTAGATACTACCAGAGGAAAACTTGGAGCCATGTTGGACACAAAGTAGATGCATTTAAGTCAAACTATTTAAAAATATGGTCTCATCTGACCACTTAGTTTCATTTTTCCTGCACCCCCTAATTTCTTGTGAAAGGGACCTGGAAACAGAACTTCCTTTTCAACAAAAACCTTCTTCTTGACCCCGTAGACCAGATATGTAGTGTACAAACACTGGTAGTCCTCTTGATATGTCCCCGAGCTAAACTCCGGACCTCAGCTGGTTATTTTGCCCCTCTTGGCTCCCTTTCTGTCCAAGGCTTTCTGTGATCAGATACGTTTGTTTGGGTGAACAGCCGTTTCTTGATAGGCATCTCTTTTAATGATTAGCTGATACATTGAAATGTGCTCAGTAAGATACTTTGAGCTTGGGAACTTGGCTGTATACCCTACACAACCAATAAAACCTCCAAACTCTCAGCTACCCTCAGTTATTCTAGAAGGCTTTTGCACAGGTTACGTGGAGGACAGATAACTATTAGGACAACTAGAGTTTTATAAACTAGTAGAAGCACCATGAAATCAGTTAATATTGGAAGGGAATCCAGAAAACTTACTTTCTGTCATAAGATCAGAAACCAAACATCATAATAACAGAAATATATTTAATAACTAGATGACTTTTGAATTTTGGTTACAGTTCATTTTATTTAGGGAAGCAGACAAAATATAATTACTTTTTTTTTTGTTTTATTCATGTCAGATTATGTTTTACGCTGTACTACTTTCATCACGTAATACTTCAGTGAATCTCATTAAACTCTCTAAGTGTAAGATAAAATATAAGCAGCTCAAGGGTTTGAGTAGTTTTGCAATTCCATAACTGCACTTAGGGGAGCTACTTCACGTATGTCAACGCTCCTTTTTTAATTATCTTTATTTTCTTAAAAGCAGGTTGAGTTTTCCTGACTGGGTCACTCGGCTGCTTCGAAGGCGTTGGAAGTGATAAGGAAAGTCACCAGAATAAGAACACAGTAACGATTACCTGAGACTTCAGGTGTAACATCAAACCCTCACTTAAGTCCAAGGATGTCCTTGAGAGGCACAATGCTGCTCTCTTGTTACCTTTTTATTCCTGACAGAGAATGAAAACATGGCCTATTTTCAACGCTCCACTAATGCAGAAACAGCTTCAGTTACACAAGTGTTTTGTATTGTGGCCATTAGACTCATCCGGTTATTCCTTTAGTATTTTGTTGTTGTTGTTTTTTTAGCAATTTGTTGCCAAAGAAATGTGTTGTACATTTTCCACTGTAAATATGTGCGATCATTTATAATCACTTGGGTTTGGTTTGTAACACAATCTACCTTAGGTAGATAATTATAACCCATGGTTCTCTTAATGACCAAAATAATACTATAAGGGTAACCATTTCCTCATTTATTTTTCTGATGAAAGCGAATGGTCTCATGTCAAAACTTCTGGCACTTTTTTGTTTCCTTATGTTTGACATGCTTAAACGAGACATGCTTCAACTAAGCACAAGCCACGTCCGTAATCTTGGGACAAGCAGGACAGGGGAAATTGTGTTGTGACGAAAGGATAATCTCCTTGTGGGGAGAAATTATGTTCTAAGGAGAATAAAGACTAATAAAAACATTTGTTACATTGATAAAGTGAAAATATGTTTATACATTTTTATAAATAGATCAATAAAGTTAAGCTGAACATGCATCCTATCAGCTTCTTATGTTTCACCTTTTAGTGTAGGATGTGAAATTTATTTGATGTCAACAGCCTGATTCTGTTTCTTATGGGTCTCAGAATAAAGACCCAGCATCAGTGTCCCACATCTGCACGGCATCCAGATGTAAATGTCCACTCACGTGCTTTGAAGCGTGGGAGATAATCTCACCTGGTAAGGAAAGAAGATGATATTGACCATCTGCTTCGTCTAGAGGGGATTTGATAGATTCACGGCAGCAGAGCAGAATGATTAGGCCCTCCTGGTGTCCCGTTCCATGGGGTGCCTGGCTCAATGTCAGTGCTGATTGGATCCTTTAATCTTGTTCTGCCTGAATTAAATTTGAAGTGACGAGGAGGAGGAGGAGGATTGGGTTCACTTTGCCCCATTCCCTGTTTCTGTCCATTGCTAGGTATGTGTGCTTATATATTGTATTGCAGCTTCTGTGTTCTGTTTTTAGGAGTACAAAGTTACCGTATGGCACAATATCTGCCTTGCCATTACTGACTTTTGATTTGTTTTGCAGAAAGTTTCCCGAAAGTTGAGTTGAAAGCAACATGGCTAATGTTGTCTTTTAAAAATCATTAAAGCTGCATATCTTCTCTTATTCATTTTATGTTTTTGCACCACTTCTTAATTAGTGCTTACCTTGGAGACACAGTTGCCCACTTTAGGAACTTATAATTTAAATGTTTTTTGCTGTACTTCTTAAAAATGTGATTATGTGAGGAATGTTTTATTTATTTATTTATTTTTTTTAACCAACAGCAGGTCACTCAAATATTCTTCAAGGGTTATAATCTGTCATATTTTCGACAAGCTGGCTGACCCAAAAAATTATCAGAACCTAAATCAATGGAGAAAAGGGTATTTAATGTAACATTTTTAAGGAGGTATGTAAGAAAATAATCAGTAAAATTTGTAAAAGTCACAACATTTCATCTCAATAAATTAAAACACTTTACAAACACGAACAAATAATGTGCCAGATACATCAGAAAAATTGCTTGCATAATCTGTGTTTTAACTGAATGTTGTGAGTGAACGAAAAATCCTAAATGTTACATCCTCATCCAGGATACTGCAGGTAACTTATAATTTGTAATTCGTGTCGTAGTTAAATGTTTAAACCTCTTTTGTGAGTCGATTTAGCTTAAAACCTCTGTTAGATGCATTCATGTAAATTTAAATTTGTTTATAGGTACAAAAAGCAAAAATGTTGGAATGAAACGGTAACATGTGAGAAAGAAATTGAGATGGCCTGATGAACAACAGTTCTTATTAAAAATCAATTTTGTGACATTTATTAAGAAGACAATTGATTGATTAATTCAACTTTATTTATTTTTGTAGCATTATTTAACACATGCCTCACGACACTTTACTAGAAGAATAAAATATTTTAATTTATCCCAGTTATCAAATAATGCATCAACTTCGTTCGGTCATTCAGATTAGATCAATCTAAGGGAACCCAGCAGATTGTATCAAATCATTCTCTTACAGAAGCCACTTCTCCTGGACCAGCATGAAGCGACAATAGACAATCGCTTGGGTTACTTAGTTTACAGCAATCTCTCACTCTAGGCATGCATGTAGCGACACTGGGGAGAAAAACTCTCCTTTAACAGTAAGAAAGCTTCAGAAAAAAATTGCCATGACCAATTAGGGAGGTGTACTTCAAAACATAAAATTAGAATCAGGTGGATGGACACCTTCCAAAGGCTTTATTTTTTTTTAAACAACCATAAATGCAAAAAAATATAATAATCCAAAAATATAATAATAATAATCATGATGATTATTATTTTATTATTATTATTATTATTATTATTTTAGATTCAGGTAAAGCAAACCATAGAAAAACCCCTTCTTTCAGATACAGGAATACGTTGAGCCATAGATTTGTTGTGTTCCGGTGTCCTTTGCTGTTTGTTCTTTGCCGTCGCCACTCACCATTCAGCCACCAGATAACGTCAGACTCACCTTTCCCAGAGTTGTGTGCTGTCGTCCTGCACACCTGAGTCCTATCTGTTCATCAAGCAGTGAGTACAAGAGGTACTGACGGCCAGTACTTCGACGCCTGAGTGTTAGCCAGTAACGGTACCTCTGAGCCTCCTACAGTTAGTCTCTGTTTCCCATGTTGATCTGATCTCTTAGTGATTCTTCCTGTTTTTTCCTGTTGTCAGGTTTTACCTGGAGACGCCCTGGATCCTTATTGTGGGGATCTACCTGGTCTTCTGGATAAAACCATTCTCGTGACGCTGTGGAACAAACCCAATGGTTGCCCGAATTCCCGAACTCACCACCCCCGTCAGTTTTCGAGTTCCACCTGGATTCTCCTGGCCGTCGTTCAGCTCCTCTAACTCCTGTCTACCTTAACCTATCTGTCCGCCCTCCATCGCACTTCATCTTCAAGGACCTCGAACACCCTAAGCAAACCCCCCAGGCTTCGCACCCCACTTGCACAAGTAAGATCTTTCCAATATCTGTCGGCATTGAAATCACCACCTCCTCGCTATTTTTTTCTTAGTAAGCCGACCGCTCCGTGAGCCCCGCTTCTCTCTGGACCAGACTTGTTACTTCACCCTGTTCAGTTACAATTTAATAAATTCACTTTCACTGAAACTTTGTCTCCTGTGTTGTGTTCTGCATGTGGGTTTGTAAATAATCCCATCATGACAGAACACTCAGGCCAACAAACAAGCCCAGTGACGCGATCAGAAGAACATTATCTGAACAACACACCCTGTTACAGTCACACAACATAGCCTTAAGAGAACTAGGCACACACCAAGCTAAAACCAACCGACGGCTAGACGAACTTGCTAACCTTCTTCACAGTTCTGTCCCTCAGACCCCATCCCCAGATCCTGCGTCAGTTCCAGATCCAGTCCAGTTAGTTAGACCCACATTTTCGGAAATCCGGCCTCCAACTCCTGAAAGATTTTCTGGTGACCTGAGCAAATGTAAGGGTTTTCTGTTACAATGTTCTATAATATTCAATCACTCTCCGCAAAGTTTTTCTCACGACAGCACCAAGATCGCTTATATCTTGTCCCTGTTGTCTGGGCGGGCTTTAGAGTGGGCTGAGGCCCGTTTCCCATTCCCCACTGATTATGGTTGCTCGTTTGATGATTTTCTGAGGGAGTTCCGACAAGTGTTCAGTCATGACTCGGATAAAGGTTTAATTCACGCAAATTAAGGAAAATCAAACAGGGGCAGCGTACTACAGATTTCGCTGTAGATTTTAGAATAAGAGCTGCAGCTACCGAATGAAATGCAGCGGCATTAAAGAGTGCTTATTTTAATGCTCTCAACTAGTCTCCTAAAGATGAACTCGCTACCTTAGACGAACCAGAGACGTTAGAAGAACTAATAAATCTGACCATTCGCCTGGATAACCGAATCTGGTCTCGTACTAGGGATAGAAACAGGAGAGACCCGCCGTTTAGGAACCTGGAAGGTGTTACATCTACTCCTGTGGTCTCTCCTTCTCCTCCTGCTCCTCAGGACCCCGAACCCATGCAGGTGGGTCGGACTCGCCTCTCCCCATAGGAGCGACAAAGGCGAATCTAAGCCCGTCTTTGTCTATACTGTGTATCCCCTGGACACTTCCTCGCCCAGTGCCCGGTCCGTTTAAACTTCTCGGTCCGCCAGTAGAGGCGAGGAGGCTGGCGGACCACCTACAAAGTAACAACTCCCCTCGCCTATCATTACCTGCCACGTTAGTGTTCAAGAACCAGACATTACCGTTGTCCGGTCTAGTTGATTCAGGGTGTGAACAGAATCTCATTGACAGCTCGCTAGTCCAACAAGTGTCTATCGAGACCGAACCACTAACTGTCCCTCTATGAGTCGCGGCCATTGATGGAAGATCCCTTCCCCAAGTAACTCTTAAGACTAAACTGCTACATTTAATCATTTCCGGAAACCACAGCGAACTCACCTCTTTTTTGGTTTTCCCCACGTCCAACTCACCAATCATTCTAGGCATCAAAACGCTCCAACAGCACAACCCCCGAATCAACTGGTCAGAAAGGCATGTCGAATCCTGGTCCTCCTTCTGTCATGCATCTTGTCTCCGCTCAACTGTTCCCCCTGGTCCGTCACTGGCTGAACAGCAGGAAGCAGATACACCAGACCTGTCGACCATTCCCCTTGATTACCACGACCTCGCTCCAGTGTTCAGTAAGTCCATGGCACTCTCATTACCTCCTCATCGTCCGTATGATTGTTCTATAGACCTTCTACCCGGTGCATCTTTACCCACTAGCCTTCTTTACAACATCTCCCGACCAGAGCGGGACACTATGGAAAAACACATTAAGGACTCTCTGAATGCCTCTCTGGATGCCTTTTGGGTTATCAAATGCTCCTGCCTTTTTTCAGGCCCTCGTCAACGATGTTTTGAGGGATTTTCTAAACATCTTCGTGTTTGTATACCTCGATGATATTCTGATCTACTCCACAACTCTTGAGGAACACAAACATCATGTCTGTCTGGTCCTACAACGTCTCCTAGAAAATAAATAATATGTCAATGTAGAGAAATGTGAGTTTCATCAACCATCTGTTTCATTCCTCGGATTCACACTAGGGGGCGGACAGATACGGCCCACGGAGGAGAAGACCTGAGCGGTACTGGAGTGGCCAACCCCTGAGACCCGCAAACAACTACAGCATTTCCTCGGATTCGCCAACTTTTACCGTAGGTTCATCCGTAATTATAGCCAAACCGCCCTGCCATTAACTGCCCTAACCTCTTCCAAGATCTCTTTAAGTTGGACCCCGGAGGCTGAAGCCGCTTTCACTCGACTCAAGAACCTCTTCGCCAACGCACCTGTACTCATCCAACCTGACCCATTTAAACAGTTCATCGTCGAGGTTGACCCCTCGGATACTGGAGTGGGAGCCGGGCTGTCCCAGATCTCCTCCCATAACAATAAAACTCACCCTTGTGCCTTTTTTTTTGTGCAGATTATAACCTCCGGAGCGTAACTATGATGTGGGAGATCGTGAACTATTGGCCATTAAGTTGGCTCTGGAGGAGTGGCGACACTGACTGGAGGGAGCTGAAAATCCAGTACTAGTCTGGACCGACCTTAAAAACCTGTCGTACCTACAATAAGCAAAGAGGCTTAACCCCTGTCAGTCACGTTGGTCATTGTTTTTCTCCAAATTTAACCTCTCCATTTCCTACCGCGCAGGGTCCCGTAACACAAAGCCAGATGCCCTGTCCCGTCTACATTCACCTGACGACTCTGAGAGAGTTCCAGCCACTATCCTTCACCCAAGCTGCACTGTGGCCACAGTTACCTGGGAGATAGAGGATCTAATAAAGCAGGCTCAACTGTCCGAACAAGCCCCTGACTCGTGCCCAGCTAACAGGATCTAAGTACCGACCTACGTTCGAGCCCGTTTTCTGCAGTGGATCCACGCTTCCAAGTTCTCAAGTCATCCAGGCATCAGTCGAACCATTGCTCTTGTTAACTGTAAATTCTGGTGGCCCTCTGTTCACAAGGACGTAAAGGAGTACGTCCTAGCCTGCACGATCTGTTCAAGAAATAAATCATCCCATCAACCCCCATCCGGTCTCCTTCAGCCTCTTCCCATGCCCAAATACCCATGGTCCCACATTTCCATTGACTTTGTCACCAGATTGCCACCGTCCAAAGGCATGACCACCATTTTTACCATTGTGGATCGTTTTTCTAAAGCCTGTCACTTTGTACCTCTCCGAAGATTTCCCTCAGCCTTTCAGACCGCACAACTACTGATCAAACATGTGTTTCGCCTTCATGGAATCATGTTGGAGATCCTGTCCAACAGGGGACCCCAATTTATATCTCAGGTTTGGTAATGTTTCTGTACCGCACTTCATGCGAAGGTTTCACTGACTTCTGGTTTTCATCCTCAGACTAATGGCCAAACCGAGAGACGAAACCAAGATCTTGAAACCACACTCCGCTGTTTTACCTCCTCAAACCCATCTGATTGGTGTCATTTCCTCCCTTGGGTCGAGTATGCACACAATAGCCACATTTCTGCCGCCACTGGCCTGTCTCCCTTCGAAGCTTCCTTAGGTTATCAACCGCCGCTACTCCCGTCCGAAGAGGCCAACATCTCTGTGACCTCGGTTCGCCACCACATTGCCAGAACATTTGGAGAACCACCATTCGCAACCTCAACAGTACGGCCGAGCTAAACAAGCGTCAGGCTGATCGAAAATGGATCCCAGATCCCACCTACACTCCTGGCCAGAAGGTTTGGTTGTCGTCCCTGTGACATTCCCCTGAAGTCCATCTACAAGAAGCTTTCTCCCCGGTTTATCTGTCCTTTCGAGATCGAAGCTATTATCAATCCCTCTGCTGTCCGTCTCCGCCTTCCAGCCTCCCTTCGCATTCATCCCACCTTCCATGTATCTCAAATAAGCCCGTCCTGACCAGTACGCTGTGCTCTCCTCCGGAGCCCCCTCCTCCCGCCCGTGAAGTTGATGGCCATCCGGCCTACTCTGTCCGCCGGATCGTGGACTCCCGTCGGCGGGGTCGTGGCTGGCAGTACCTCGTCGATTGGGAGGGCTACGGTCCTGAGGTCCCTGGTTCCTTTATTTTAGATTCTTCCCTCATCTCGGATCACCGCTCCTCGCTCCCCTCCTGCTCAACTAGGCCACCAGGTGGCGACCGTTGAGGTTGGGGGGTACTGTTGTGTTCCGGGGTCCTTTACTGTTTGTTCTTTAATGTCGCCACTCACCATTCAGCCACCAGATAGCGTCAGACTCACCTTTCCCGGAGTTGTGTGCTGTCGTCCTGCACACCTGAGTCCTATCTTTTCATCAAGCAGTGAGTACAAGAGGAGCTGACGGCCAGTACTTCGACGCCTGAGTGTTAGGCAGTAACGGTACCTCTTAGCCTCCTAGAGTTAGTCTCTGTTTTCCCCTGTTGATCTGATCTCTTAGTGATTCTTCCTGTTTTTTCCTGTTGTCAGGTTTTACCTGGAGACGCCCTGGATCCTTTTCTTATGGGGATCTACCTGGTCTTCTGGATAAAACCATCCTTGTGACGCTGTGGAACGAACCCACTGGTTGCCCGAATTCCCGAACTCACCACCCCCGTCAGTTTTCAAGTTCCGCCTGGATTCTCCTGGCCGTCGTGCAGCTCCTCTAACTCCTTTCTACCTTAACCTATCTGTCCGCCCTCCATCGCACTTCATCTTCAAGGACCTCGAACACCCTCAGCAAACCCCCCAGGCTTCCCACCCCACTTCCAGAAGTAAGATCTTTCCAATATCTGTCGGCATTGCCGTCTCCGACGGTATTGAACTCACCACCTCCTCGCTGTGTTTTTTCTTAGTAAGCCGACCTCTCCTTGAGCCCCGCTTCTCTCTGGACCAGACTTGTTACTTCACCCTGTTCAGTTATAATTTAATAAATTCACTTTCACTGAAACGTTCTCTCCTGCGTCGTGTTCTGCATTTGGGTTTGTAAATAATCCCATCATGACAAAGTTAATCTAAAGATTTCCTTCAATAAGAAAAAATAACAAAATGAAACACACACCAATTTAATCTCGTAGTGATTTAAAAAAGAAAATGTAATAAGTTTAACTGAGAATAATATGGAACATATATTTGTTATGAAAGCTGTGTATTTTTCAGTTTGATATGTTTCCTGTTCAAGCTGATTGCCTCTGTATATTTACAGTAACCATGGCTATGGGCTCTTTTTGGCTCTGGAAACCAGTTTACCCTGAGGGTGCTGCTTAGCCACATACTCAGTGGAAAGTTCTGCCACATCCATAAACAAATCCGAACTCCATTCACAAATAAAGATTTGACACTTCCAGTTGAAGCTCTTCTTGTTTAACAGGTAGGCACACGAAAAACAAACAAACAAACAAACAAAAAAAGCTGATCTCCATGTATAATCTGTGAATCTATTGGCTTAAAAACAAATGAAGCACACATGGAAATTAATGTGCATTCAAATCTGAAACAAATCTAATCCATAAATGGTAATTATTGCCTTTCGGATACAGAGAACACAGCCTGATGTGTTGGGTGACATCAGCACTCATAAATACGGTCTGGCGTTGCAGCAGCTGTTGCTGTTGTTGCAAAGTGTTTCAACATTGTGGCTGGCTGGCTGGATTCTGGTAACCTTTATCACTGAACGTCTGGACCAAGTTCAGAGGTATCCATCTCACCTCAGCTGCCTTTACGAGTGCTGCTCACGTATCCCTCGTTCTATAAATTCTCAATATTTACTGCATTTCCTATACTGCATACATGATGTATGTTTTATAACGCCGTGCACGCATTATGACATGAGGCTTGGCACAGATGCATCAATACAATTACAGACTGAACAAGGATTAGAGTCATGACCCCCTCACCTCAGCAAGTGCAATTACTTATAGCTGCTCTGAGAGTGAATCAATGGGGATGCAGACTGCATAACCGGTGCCCTTAAAAGCCCCTTGTAATCTATTGTGGCTAATTTGCAGATAGCTAACAAAGGATGGCACCACACAAAGATAAGTCCTTTCAGTCCAAGGTGGTCATGGTTGTACATTGAGCATCAAGTGGCCAAGGTATCACTTCCTGGCTCTGTTGTGTTTATCCATGCGCGAGCTGCTGGAGCCAAAAGCATAAAGGTCAGTAGCACGAATAGACGTGCAGTTACCACCATAGAAATAGCAGCGCGATTACAGGTTTGTGAGTGTACCATGCTAGAGTGAGCATGTGTGCAAACACTGTTGGGTTAATGGAAATGTATTTGTTTGTAAAAGAGAGAGCAAACTAAATCAAATTAAATCGATATATTGGAAACAAACACATAGGACCAGCCGGGGGTTAGCTGCTCTCTCTATATAGGGGCTTCTCTCTCTATATAGATGCTGTGGCTGCAGCACACATACACAGAGAGTGAGTAAATACCCGTATTGTCTTTCAGTGGGACAGCCGAGTGGAAACACTCTGATTCCCATCCAACATATTGTACCTGTTGGACTTTCCTCCATCTCCGCTGTGGGTCATTAGACACACAGCTGTCACCAACGTGGCTAAAAAGAGTGTCAGCTGGCCTGCCTGTTTGCGCATGCAAGGTTGTTAGGCTTAAGTTTTTGAATCATATACGAATGGATTTTTGGGGAGGTGGGGAGTTCTCTGTTAACAACAAAATACCCCCCTTATGACTCAGTCACTTGTTCTTGAGTGGAAAACATTCGCCAGCAATTTGAAACTGTTAAATCTATGCATGAATGTGTGCTTGGATCTTAATCATGGAAATATTCCAAGACATCAGAGGATACAGAATAAACCTCCCTATCTAGCTATCCAGCTGTTCAGCGTCTTAAGTTCTGAAGCGCTTTATGAAGCAAGAAAACAAAACAATCTGAATGCTGCATACATCTGATAAATGTCCATATTTGCAGAGCATAACAGCTACTCCATGTGTTTTTGAAAACAAGAAGGTAATAGAATAGAATACACCTGATTCATGTATAATTTGCCCAGTGGTGGCATTGCGGAAGTACATTTGGAGCATGATCAGCACAGGCACTGCAGTTTGAAGAAAATTAAAAAAATATATACAAATATTATTAACTTTGCCCCTCTCCTAATGTGTCACAAGCCTTTATCCATCGCTCTGCAGCCATAATAAACACGAGCGTCACACCAATAAAGGTAGACTTTTTACAATAAAAATGATGCAGCCTGATACTGTAGGTTATATTGTTCTTTTTGAAAATAAAAACAAATGGTATCCTGCATTGACTATATCATGTTATGTATTTCATTGCAAATTCATATTGTGGAGTAACACTAACAAAAATGCAGCAGACACGTTGAAGAACATTAAGACCCTGTGGTGAAACAAAGTGATGGCAGAATCTTGCGTCGGGTTGATTAAACGTATTTACCAAGCACGCTTTACTCCTAAATAAACTAAAATACTGAACAGCCTCTTGAATATTAGGAAACGTGTCTCACAGGTGAGCTCTAGAGTAAAATTAGAGTTTGAACAAATAAAAGAGCATAATTATACCAATCATTTGAAAGGGAAAATTATATGATACAATTTCCAACCAAGAGATGGTTTTCCACTTAATGTTACTTGAAAAACGGAGGGCATTAATCACAGAAGCAGGTGAGAAACTCATAATAACCAGGGAGGTAAAAAGTTCAGGTGGGAGAATTTCTAATTTTCACAACTATGTGTTGTGCTTTATTAAAGTAAATAGTAGATACACTCTAGGTGAGGGATCTCAAAGTCTTTCTGACCAAGCACCTGTTGCAGAACAGCGCAAAACATTTTAAAAACAGCTCAACAGTATGTCAATATAACAAAGTGTTGTTGTTTTCTGTATTAATTCTATTAACGTGTGAAGGACGGCATTCATCGTCAACGATGCTGTGAGGTGATCTCATTAATTCATTAAAGACCCCTAAGTTTGGTACTCATTGTAGAGCTATTTATAGGGGTGGGGGGCAGTCTGTGTGTTCTCTGCATGAAGGATCAGGATAATCATTATTATTTATCTTTTAACATATCCACAGTGATAATTCTGTCCAGAGAGGCTTCCTCCAGAGAAATAAATATGCCAACAATTTTAACACTCTAAATTTATGGGTATAAGATCATCTCTGAATGACATTTATGGAGACAAAACAGTGCTCTCTTTCTAATGACAGACAGAAGCAGAAAATATATACTTTCACAGGTTAAAAAAAAACTAAAAATCCTGCAAATTTATGCTGCGGTCAGTTGGAATGTGAGTCTCTTTCATTCCCATTCATTTTAGTGTTACATTTCCTCGGTGCGTCACTTATCAGAGCCTGTGAGTTGTTCGTGTTTATGTTTGCCTCATTAATCTGAAGGTCATGCGGATCAGTCTGTGGTTGATGAGCCAGTTCAGAGGAAGACGTCATCAGCCTCATCGACAAGAGCTCGCTGACCAACATATGGCAGTCGATTCTTTCAGAGAAGCCCGAACAAACTACGAAGGTACTGCACCTTTCAGATAAATTCTATCAAACACATTTTTATGAGGTATTTTTACATCTAATACATTATAAATTTTTATGCATCGTTTACCTAAAAACTAAGAATTTAAGCTATGTATTGTTTCTTTCTCTGTACAACCGATGTCCAATTCTTACTCTGAATTACCTGAAAGTGTCATGTAGAAAAAACAGGAAACTTTCGCTGTAAAAAAAAAGAACTGCCTCTTTGTAGCATTTTCATTGGCTAATGTGGAAAAAACCCCACAGGCATCCAGCACTTCCTGTGTAGAACCAAATCCGATAGGCACCCTGCCTCCCTGCGGATGTGCTTGATCAATCACTTGCTGCATTGTGTCAGTCTGGAAAGGCAGACAGCAGCTGTGAATGAAAAGTGAGTAAATTCTCAGACGGCTGTGTCATATTTCAAACCCAGCTTCATCCCTAATACCTTATTGATCAAATGCATGAATTAACACTTTCTTTTTTAACATAGTAAAGGTTATGTAGAAGAGCTGTCGCTTGACTGTGTCAACTCACTGGTTTGTTATGCAATGCGGTTCACCGCTACTGTACACACATCACCATCAAAAATCTATAATTTCTGATCATCTCTGGGAAGATCTCAAATCTGGGAATAAATATAAGCTTAAACGGAACAGTTTTGAATTTTAACAGTGTTCAGGACACTTCCAGAATACATTGATTTTCCAGTTTACTGAAATAGGTTAAGACAAGCGAATGAAGAGATCTCTCCATTGCTGTCATAGAAAATGACTTCCAGCGGAGAAACCTGATGTAGCAAAGCAGGCTTTTGCACAAATGTAGTCAGTTTTGCTGACTTCTAGTAAATGATGATGGTAGTTCTGAGAGGAAGACTGGAGTTTGGACCACAGCCCCACGTTCGAGAAGCAGCATCTGTGTTATAAAAGCCTTCCTTGAAGCAGCTACAGACTTCGACAATTTAATTTTAAATCAGGTTCTCAATCACAAGATTAAAAAAAGCAAAAAAATTATAATAAACAATTATAATGTGAAGCCATCATGAAGTCATGTTGTATTAATGCATCAACATCATAATTAGTTTGTTTGAGTGTTTTATTGAAAAAATTAGGACATAAATAGTTTTAACTATACATTGTACAGCGCAATATAATTTACAAAAGATAAAAAAGCTGTACAGTCAGAGTTGTTGCGGGAAAGTGGAGAGACAGTAGAAAAATGGAAACCTAAAACAGAAACAAGACAGTGTTCCGGCATCCATGAGGTTAACTCTTAAAATGACAACTAAAAATAAAACCTTATGTAAGACTAAAACGAGTGTGTTTAATCCCTGTAGGATTTTTATCTTCTTCTTTCTTTATTGTAATTTGAGTACCAGTTAGCATTCATGACCTTTAACCACCCAAAGCAAAATAAAGATTAACAGTGCATCGCAAAAGCATTAATACCGCTTAAACAGTCCCAAATTTTGTCAGATTGCAACCACAAACCTTTGTGTGTTTCATCTGGAATTTAAATTACAGGCCAACAAAACGTAGTGCATGAATGTGAAAAAAAGAAAACAAAAGATAATGAGCTTTCACAGCTCAAGTGGATTTTTGCCTCTCCTCTTTCCAGTGGGTCTCTGTGTTGGGGGCGGATGTTAAGAGCAAAATTGCCATACATACACAATGCTCCGCACGGCAAAAAACAATGTTGCACATCCACCCTGAACATCCCAGTAATCATGATTTATTTCAAAAAGGTCGTGCGAGTTGGCCAGGGATAATAGGAGACGGAGGACGCAGAAAACAGAACTAATCTTAGAAGCAAACCCCGAGACGCAGCAAAAACAAACTTGTGAGATCTAATGTAGTGTGTGCTTAATCAAAGCAAAACCGGCCAAATTCCTCTACAACAGAATCTTTGTTAAGGCACACATTGCAACAGATTCTCTACATTGACAAGATGATAGGTTGAGAAGAGTAGCCTACTCAGAATTTGTGCAAATCATCTTTTTTTGTTTGACCATGAAACCAGCACAAGTTTTTGCTAAGAGACCAGCTCATTAACAATAAGACCCTTTCTTGTGCCATTAACCTAACCCAATAGTCTTTAAAACACGTTTTAAAACACTTTTAAAAACTATTTAAATTGCCTTTTAGTTTAGTTTTCAATCACACAACCCAGTGAGACGCAACAAAAATTTTAAATTCAAGATGCTTTATGCAAAATGTGCAAACAAGCAATATGTAATAATCAAAATGGAACTAGGTTTACTACTAAAATATTCTTAATTACATTATTTTAAGAGGAACATACTCCACTTTGTGTGCATGATAACAAGTATCCTATTTTATAACACAATCCATGCACGGTGTCAGCATAAAACAGGACGTTTATATTTGGTTTTAAGTGCGGACTCTGCTTCTGCAGGGAGTTTTTAACCCTGGCCGCTAACACAATCCCATGCAATTATTAAAAAAACCATCAGGTTAATGTCAAAATCCATTTAATACGCTTTGCGGTCATATCTCGGATTCTGCCGTCAAAGGTCTTTCTTCTAAAGGCAAAGAGTCCAGGTTGTATTCTGAGCTTGAAACCAATTCTGTGCTTGTGTCCTCAAGAGCACTAAGCTCAACGTCCCTCATTAACCTGCTGTTGTCCTCCTCAAACCCTTCCTCCATGTCAACTTTCTCCAGAGCCACTTCGTTCTCGTAACAAAAAGAGTTCCTCGGGCTGGAAGCATTGGACTTCCTCTCAGCCAGTTCCCTAGCACTACAGGTGGGAGTGCTGGGCACCTCGTAGGTGTTCTCGAATCTAGAGTAATCTACTTTGTAATAGTTCTTCTCTTCAAAGAGCACTGGCTCAAAGCGATGGCCCCAAAGGATCTCCCCGGGCACATAGGAACTCCGACACTGAGTTGTCATTGCGGTGGCCTCCACCATGCCCTCAAGAATCACAACAATCTCAAACTCTGATGTTTCCAGCTCCTGCTTGTTCATCTCGTAGAAAGGACTGTCCTCGTCAATCTCGTGCACAATGGTGATTGGAGACACAAGGAAGATTCTGTCGATCCCACTGTCAAAGCCGACGTCTATGTCTACCTGATCCAGAGGGATAAACTCTCCTTCCACTGTGGTCCGGGACTTGAGGAGCTGGGCCCTGACATGAGCCTCCACCAAGTGACTCTTCCTCAGGTTTCCGACCCGCCACATTAGGCAAAGCTTACTGTCTCTCATTACTACTGTAGCGTATTGGCTGAACACCAGAGTCTCATTCCTCTTCTTGGGCTTTGCCATCTTGGCCATGACAGCACCAATAATAAAAGCATCAATAATGCATCCCACAATGCTTTGAAACACCACCATGAAAACAGCGATAGGACATTCCTCTGTCACATAGCGGTAACCATACCCAATTGTGGTTTGGGTCTCGACCGAAAACAAAAAGGCTGCAGTGAAGCTGTCCACGTTGGAAACGCATAGTTGATTCTCGTTCTCCAGGTCCCCATAAACCAGTGCCACAACCCAGAAGACAAGTCCGAAAAACAACCATGACAAAAGGAAAGACAGACAGAATACTAGAAACATCCAGCGCCAGCGAATGTCCACACAGGTGGTGAAGATATCTGCCAAGTAGCGCTGGCCTTTTTCACTCATATTGATAAACTGCACATTGCAGTGACCATCCTTGCTCACGAAGCGGCTCTGACACTGCTGCTCCGTGTGTCCCTTGAACACGTTGCCATTCCCATAGCCATTTGGAACGGCGATGGATGCTAGCTTCATGCCATCTTCCTCTGAGGACACAATGCTGTAACGGTGGCTACGCAGACTCCCCATCACTTCCAACTGGGGGGGCTGGGCCGGTTCTGCTTTGGAAAACAGTCTCAGTTTTTGGTAGAAGCGTTGGAGAAACAGTTTTGAATTCTGTGGGGGACAAACTAGGGCGGAAAATGTTGTCAACAGGACTCGGGCCTGTGTGGAAACAGTGTTGTGCACCGTCTGTGAGGGTAGTTCACTCTTCTCGGACAATTGCGTTGAACCTCATCAGTAAAAAGTGCTAGAACATATAAAGAAAAAAGCACAAAAGCATATGGTCACATGCTATCTGAACAATGAAATGCAAGTTTCATGTCAACAGTACTATTGCTGTAGATGCAAAGATGTTTAAAAGTATAAAAATCAAGTGTGCATTAACATGTGTTCTTTTCCAGCAAGTTTATACAAAGAGGACAATATAAGTAGCTGCTAAGTATTCTTAAATGACATTAAGACTAAATATAAATATTGTATTACGCATAAGAAAAAAAAATCTAATTCACTAAATTATCTGTTTTATTTACACCTTTAAATGAAGCATGATTACTTAACCAGTAACCTTGCACTTTTTAAACAGATTACTAAGGACAGCAAAAACAGGAAAGGTATTGATATGCTGGATGACAGACCCATTAAAATACAAGACCACAGGCTACACATCCCAATGGAAATGCAACCTGATGTGCTCTGTTAGTTCCAGGCTAACTCTGGCTCCACTTTTTATCTCTTGCTAATTCTTTTCTCCAAGTGTTAAAAACTTCAAAAAATAATTTGAACATGTATTTTAATAAGAACTATCAATACTTTGGGGAAAATAAATATGTTGTGTTTCAGTGTAGCGCAAGTGCACAATTTTCTTTAAACTCACATTTGGATTTAGTGGAAATTATTAAAAAATGTACTTGTAATTTAAATGAGAGCCAAATGTATACTTCCTAAAATAAAAACTGAAAAGTAATGACATCTCTAGCGACAGACAACAACACAGTAACGTAATCTCTGCAAAAAATCACAACTCTGACTTTGAAGACTTATGTGCTTCAATCATCAGCATTGTTTGCTTCTTGTCTGCTCGACATCATGCCACTTAATACTGTTTGTTTTGCATTTGCTATTGGATGGAGCAAACTACTGAGGCATATGGAAAGAGGTTATATAAAGCTGCTCTGTTTTGTATTTCACAAATCAATATGTCAATTATTTAACTAAAGATATACTTCAATTAAAAACATGAATGCATTATTAGATTATATTGAATATTATTTCACTTGAATTAACAGGGAATATCCGGCCTAATAATCTTATTAAAACTGAACTCCTTCAAAGGAGAAATATGTCAACAGACTTTCCATAAATATTTGCATATTTGCATTAAAGAGCCCAAACTGCAGTCCTAATCACACCTGTGACCTACCTGTTGGATCTGGGAGAGCCAGCTGGATGTTCTCTCGCTGTCAGAACTCAGATCTGCGCCAGATTTGCTCTCCTCCGCTTTCAGGCTATTTCCCTCCGCTTTGTTATCTACTCCTGGTCTCCCGTGAGCAGCTTTGAATCCAGCCATCACCCTCCACTGCGACACTGAAGCGCACAGTTGTGATTCGGAAGACGACACTTTGTAAAACACGTGTCTCCGAAGTCCCGCCCCGAAGCGGAAACAGCCAATAGAAAGCAGGAGCGCCTGTTCGAGGCTCCGACGGGTTTATGTAGTTCTGCTTTGATATTTAAGGGGTACAGTTAGATCTCTGGCAATAATGTCTTTATTTTTATCCTTCTCCATTGAAACACTAACATTCGCATCGTTTAAAAAGACTTTTTTTTCTTCTGTATCCAAATGCAGCACATACAGTACACATTACATGAACACTGGGTGGCGCTGTTCAGCTACCAAAAGGTTGCTTTGTTAGGCAAGACATAGACAACCTGCCATTTCTCTACATGAGAGGGCACAGGTGAGAGATAGATCACTGATACATATGACATTTAAATTTAAATTTCATCAGAAGGTTCTGATCTCTCGACAGGAGTAAAGACGGAGTAAAAGACGCTTACATCAGTATCTTTTCTTTGATTCTCATTCATATTAATAATTCAGTAATGATTATGTTAGTAAGCTATGGCATTGTTTGTTACCTCAATTGTTTGTATCACTTATGCAACTCAGTTCAAAAGTCATTTAAAGATCCCATTTTAAAGCAGCCAGGGATGACCAAAGTGTTAGCAGGTTAAAACAGCATGGATAATAAAAGAGAAATGAAAAGGTGTTACCAAGTATCCACCAAAGGACTAATAAAAGCCAGAGAGAATAAGTGTGTTATTAGGGGGGATTTAAAAACCTCCTCCAATTCTGCAGATCTTTTTTGCCCAGTTGACCCCAAGACTCGGTCAACTTTGGTTTCTAGTTTTGTTTCAGGAGCGACCGGGAGCTTCTGATAAGAGGATCTACCTATTCTGGAGGGTGCGTAGATATGAAGGAGTTCAGTCAAACAGCTTTAAAAACAAACAATAAAATGTAATAATCTATTCTAAAAGGAACTGGAAGCCAGTGTAGCGAGGCCATATGCAAACTACTTTATTCCAACATAAGAGTAAGCTGTAATACAATATTATATTGCTGCATAGTAAAAAAACAATAACCCTTTTACATGTTTTTGGATGGAAACATTCTAATTTGCAATATGAAAGGCTTTGACTTACCAACATCCTATTAACCTTGTTTGCTTTAATGTTTCTTCTGAATGGATTAGGATAGACAGAAAGGCATTTATTCTTCTTGGTCAACATTCAGAACTAAATCCAATTGAAGATTTTATTGAAAGACTTGAAGAGTGATGGTCATAGATGCCAGCCATTCTATATGATGGAAATCAGACTATTTTGGAAAGGATATTAGGCAAACATTTCTCTTTATGTGTGCAACATCTATGGAAAAAGTCTCAGCTGTAAGTCTTGCTAAAAGTCCTGCCAAAATTAGGCTAAAAAAAATTAATCTCACATCTGTGAATAAAGGAAATATGTGTTTTTTTTATCCTTTCTGCTGTGGATTTTTTTTTGGTACATGTTGGCTTATCTCTTAACATCAAGGTATCAATACAATAACGTTCAGGGATGTAACAAAAAGGGCTGTAAGAAAAGGTCACCGCAAGTTACTGCTGATAAAAACTATAAACTACTTGTGATTCAATCAATTATTCGCAATGTCCAATACTAACTTCCTTAAGTGTTGCGTGTATATATATGTATATATATATATATATATATATTATATATATATATACCCTGTTACATGAAGAAAAACAATTTTATGTGACAAAAGAAGCTTTATTGAACTTACATTTGTTGGTCAAACATACAACTAAAAGAAAAAAAAATAAGAACAATATATCATAAACTTTGGTTGTTAATTTATATACAATGACATTCACATGGTCTTAGTCATACTTTTAGTATCCACATTAGAAGAGTTTTATATTATATATAAAGGCATTTCTTTCTTTACAAAGATGTTTGCACCACCACCTGCTCAGAGCTGTCAGTCGTCACCCTGTAGATGTGCCCATTACCAGTGACGGATGCTAGGAGTGAATTGTCCTCACTAGGGTGTCCGCGTCCTCTTTCATAAGCCTCTGCACACACCATTGGCACTGGCACCCAGGTGGTCTTATTGAACAGAGCGTAGTTCACTTTGTAGTGTCTCTTGCCCACTTTCAGTATGTCCTGGAAACGTTCTCCCCAGCGGATCTCTGCAGGAGTGTAGGACGTGCGTGTCTGGTGGAGCATCCCGGTGGAGTCCCCAGTGTAGGTAAAGGAGACCACCAGTTCAAAGTTCTCCTTTTGCAGGTCTTCTGGACTCATTCGGTACAAGGGACTCCCTGGTTTTATTTTGTGAATAATTGTTGTAGGCGTGGCAAGAACAACGTGAGGGTTCTCGAGGTCTAACTCCTGGTAGAGCATCACAACAGAACCGTCTTGCTTCTTTACAGGCCGAATCACGTGGGCTGTAACGACACCATCAAGAATGTGGTTCCCCCTGAAGTCTCCGAGACGCCATGACAGACACAGAACCCCAGTTCGCAGGTTGACCACTGCACAGCTGCTGAAGCCCACTGTCTGAGCCCGTTTTTTGGCCGACGCCATTTTAGCCACAACAATGCCAATGATAATGGTGTCGAGGAGGCAGCTGAACACATCATGGATGGTAAACACAATAATAGCCCCAATGCAAATCTCGGTCATGCCCCTGTTGCCATAACCAATCGTTGCCTGGGTCTCCATTGAGAACAGAAATGCTCCAGTAAAGCCACGCACGTTGTCCACACAGAGATTGTTGTCTATACTCTGAGTGTCGCCATGTATGTAGGCAATGAGCCAATAACAGAGACCGAAGAAGATCCAGGTGAGAATGTAAGAAAGTGTAAAGAGAAGAAACATCATCCTCCAGCGAATCTCTATGAGGGTAGTGAAGATGTCCAGCAAATACGGGCTCCACTCTCCAGGGGGTTTCTGGAATGTCACCAGGACACTGCCATCTTTTTGCATGTAGCGGAGCCGCTTTCCTTCCTTTCCATTTTTTCTGCACAACGGATGAACAGTTGTGTAATAGGTGTCAATGATGTGATCTTCTCTTTCGGTGCTCATCTTGGTAACGGATTCCTTTTACTCTCCTGTAGAAATCAGAGGATGAGATGAAAACAATCATTAGGATTGGGATATTTTAGGTCACGCTATTGTTAACATGGACTCATTCTTCTACATTTTGAAATGTTTTGTTAAATAAAGTTTTGTTTGTTCTTATTATGACGGTTTTGTTTAAACTATTCTGGTACCAGTTTAAATCCAATCTAGATGAGCTTTTTCTTTATGCTCTTCAAACATAACACCACAACATTAATTTTAACCCATTATTTTAATTGTTACTTCATGGGTATTTTTCCATGTCAGCTATATGAGTTTCTCTCCTCTGTTTTGTTATTGATAAGATCTCTCGACATTTTCCTTTCACTGTGTGCCCTATAGAGTCATACTTTATACTTTAACCTTGGCTCTAAAAGTTTCAGACAGGAATGTATAACTGTTGATTTCTGAGATTGACGCTTGCATTTCCAATGGGAAAAACAATTAAACACACCGGACATATTGATCACAACCTCTATAACCACAGAACTTGTTTTTAGTTTTTTGACACGACAGTGGTAAATTAACGCAGTGCTCAGTAGAACAGATTAAAACAACAAACCTAATTTAATAACTGTCTGGGACGGTGTGTGACGTTTAGGACGGTTTAGATTTGATTTTATCGGACCTGGGAAACTTGTACTCAATGAGTCAGCTTTAAATGAATGTAAAACAAAGCCCTAAATACTAAGACTCAAGGACATCTATCCAAACATTTAACCACTTATTATGCATCAGATTATGCAAATTATGTTTAAGATGTTATTCCCAAGTGTATAATTGAGTTTTTCTTACTGATTGAATTTTTCTGACCAATGTAGTCTTGTGTAACCTTAAAGCGTAAGTATCATAGCAAATGCAATTGTTTCAGAGAAAATCCATCTAAAAGTTAAAGAAAAAAGATTTCTTCACATCTTTTACATTATACAATATGCAAACTTAATAAAAATATCAAGAATAAGGTTTTTAACTTTAGAAACAATAGATTAACCAATAGATATTACCGGTGTCTTGCCTTTGGCACATTTTGGTACCTGCAAGAAAAATAACTTTATTGTGTTCTAGCTTGGAAAACACTTTGATGTCTGACAATTCTGTGGTTACTGATTATAGTCTATGTTTAACTGAGGAAAAAATAGAGCAAGGAAAATAGGAATAAAAAATATATATACAACTCCAGACCGGGTCACACTGCCTCAACAAAAGAAAGATCCGAGCAGCAGAAAATCCACAAACGAGCAGGTGAAACAAAGAAGCATTATTTTACAATATCAGACTTAAATTCTGGACCTGGACCTGATTGTGATTGAAAAAAGAAACAGCAAAAAACAGCTTTTATTGTTTCTTCACCAAGATGTTAGTATCCGATAAAGTCATACAGTAAGCAAAATTTTTAAGTTATAACAGCAAACAAGCAACTAAAGCCAGTTTAGTTTAGTTTTTTTCTGATTGAAACACAAATTAAGTTGTACTTTCATACTTACCTCTCAAATCACTTCCCAGCTAATTCGCATTCACATTCATATACTCATGCAGAGATTGCTCTGCCTCTTGGGTTGAGTGCCTTGCCAAGGACACATCCACATGTGACGAGAGGACGGTTGTATCGAACCACTCTTCCTACTGAGCCACAGTCACTGTTTTGACATTACTGTCAGTCGTGGAAATGTTTTCTACTATTGTATTTGACTCAGGTCACTAATAGGACTTTTCACATCTTGAATCTGTAAAATCTTTTCCTTTTCCTTTCCCTTTATTTAATGTGTTGATTTGAGGTATTTTGTGTTCATAGCTTGGTATTTATTCTTCTAAAATCAGGTGATCAGGTGAAATGCAAAAAGAGAGAATTTAACTTTTCTATACAAGAAAAAGGAAAAGCTCTAAGAAAGTTACATAAATATTTTCTCCACTTCCAGTCCGTGCAATCACACAGAATCAACCGCAGTTTGTTGCACTTATTAATCGGTTTGAGTCCCTTTAGAGTAAATTATTGACCTGTCAACACTTCTAATAGCTTTCACCTCCAAATGTTTCCTGAAACGTCAAACGTTAACCACACGTCCACCTTTCCAGAAACACATAGAACAAAAGCCGGCCCTTTTCTAAAAATTCTTTTATATCACTTACAGCTGATTAACATGCTACAGATAACATGTCCACTATCTGGGTTATCTTTAAGCTTGTTACTGATCAAAAATAAAGAATGTCCTTCCTGTCATCCAACATGAGCTTTTATTGCCGTGCTCGGTCTGATGAAAACATGTGGCTAATGTTTATCAAAGTTTACGATGGCTGTTTTGTCATGCGTTCTAATTTTAACACTTCATAGTGTTTAATTGTGCAACTGGAGAAGGGAAGACTGCGGACATTGCTGATTTTACTCTTCAGTAATGCCAAGTAGTCTTGCAGTCATTTAGACATCATTATCAAACGGCAAGAAAGGCTACTGTTGTTGAGTTGCCAAAGTGTGTGAGGATAAAAGAAACTTCAGAAATTCTACAAAAAAAAACAAAAGAACTTCAGAGGCAAAATTGTTAAAATACTAAAGCAAATATAAAATCTAACACAATTTATAGCTGATTTTTATCTGATGATATTAGGAATATTGTAAACCATCAGAAAAATGTTCAGAGTGGAAAAAAACATTCTTGTGTGAAAAAGGGATCTTTTGAGATTCTGCTTAATCCTGCGATTCAGTTCTGTTGTCAACACTTATTTTGCATTATTTATACTATCATACTGTGCAGAGGTTGACAGAAAAACATAGTAAGCTGCCAATGATGATCCCAGAAAATCCGAAGTGGTTTCTTTAATTAGTTTCAGTTTCCATTTTTTTAACAAAGCTGGATATTCCATGCATCGTTTGGACAAAAGAAAGTATAAATATTTGAAAAATGAACTTACTTACTTTGCAGAAGTCAGCTGGATCTGGTGTCACTGCAGCCATAAACACATCTGAGCATTAATGAATATGTTCTTCAAGCTGATATAACCTTCAAATGGTTCAATAATTTGACATTGTTGGGGGGGCGGTCTAATCCTGAGGCAAAGTCCCATTTTTTTTTTTCTGATAATGCTGCAATCATTTTTGCCTCAAAGGTTATTGGACACCCAGTGTGGATTTATGACCTATGGAATATTTTATTTTACTATTTATTTTACTATTTTACTAATTTTTACAATCTACCTACTTTTCTAAAAGATAATAAAAGCAAGCAATAGAATTGATATTTTCAGCATGTTATTTTAACTATTTCCTACAAACTTCCACAATTCATTGGTCAGGAAGTTAATGTTTGTTCAGCCAGGTAGCAGTACCTACGTTGAAATAAGGATTTTCCTTGTTTCAATTGTCCACAATTTGGTTCTGATTAGACAAGCTCACATCCGAACCGCTGGGATGCGGTCGACTTTATAGCAGCTCCAAAGTGTATCTAAGGTTGCTGGAAAATAGGTCAACAACACCAAAACGATCTTGTTGTGTGTTTAAGAATAGAGTATGACACAGTGATCCATTCATGTCGCCTAAGCTACCTAATTCATTACTGGTTTCGTCAGATGAGTAAAAACAGAGATAAGAGACATTCCATTGATTTCCATTGACATTCCATTGATCTTGTCTGTCGTACCTGTTTGTACCGTTTCATGTGCAGACAATGGCTGAACAGAGAAAAAGACAGACAACAGGATATATACATATATAGAGCAGAAAAAAATAACTAAAAGTTTAACACACACACAACAAAACCGAGAAAACAATGACATGATTGTACAAATCTCAGAACTTACTAAAAAAAACTCTTGCTGCTCCAGTTTTAGTTTTGACTAATCTTTATTTTGCAAGAACATTGCTGTCATTTATCATATTTTACAGGAGTGTGTTAACAAAACGACAAAAGATCACTGAAACTTCCAATCTGATCACAGTGTAGAAAAAAAAAAAAACTTTAAATCTTGGTAACTTTTAAGTTTTAATAGGACAGGTACAGAACAAAGCATTTTCCTAGGTAAGTTTATAAATGTAAGCCAAAAAGCATCAAGAGTTACCTCATGGGGAAAAAAAGAATACAAAATGCATGAATGGAAAAACTTTGTATATGGTTTTCGTTAGACAATTGTCTTGTATGCAGCTAAGAACACTGGACATAAAAAAATTTAACAAATTACACATTCACCAAAACCATCAATAAGCTTTGTTAGTGTACTCAATAAAGATTATTCAGTCCGGCTTTGTGCTCCCAGAGCAGATTCACTCTAATAATTAAGAGAGAGTGAATTATTACCCGTTGCATAATGAACTTTATGGAACTGAATGGTGGATAGATTTCAAATGCTTCAGGTAGTGAAGTGGACAGGGAGCGGCAGCTACAATGAGATAGACATGGTGACTGGTGGTTAATGGGAAGAGGGGATTTTTGATTATTATTTACAAAGTAGGCAGTAGTGTGAAGGGTCTTGCCTAAGGACCCAGACTGAATGCTGTTGGTGTAACCCTGGAGTTGAACCGAGGCCATCAGCGCAAAAGTCAGGTGACTTTCCAATTGAGCTATCCAGCCGCTATCCACCTGCCACATGTCGACATGTGGCAGCTATCCACCTGCCACATGTCGAGATGCCCCACTGGGCAAAGCATTTCAAACCAAGATTCCTATTGAACTATTAATTGGTGTATCCAATTGGGGTGTAGTAGCTATGACTACAAAAGCACTATAAATATTACGTTCATGTACAACCATGAGGAGAAGACATGGAAAAGGAAAGACCAAGGGGTAGATGATTTAACAATAGTCACAAAAACAATGCTTTCAAAAAAAATGGGGCTTTATTGACATGTTGAGCATGAATGTGTGTATTTAAAGTGAGTCTTTAAAGACAAAGAAAACCATAACGGAGCAGGGCGGTAAAAAAGGTAAATTAAAGGACACACCACAGCGCAAGGGCCAAGATCCCGTGGTGCTGCAAGACCCGTGCAAAACCAAGGGAACATAGCCCATCGTTTAAACTGCAACTTCTGCTCACTAAATACATCGATGAAAAAGAAAATCCAGGTGAAAATCAGTTCAATCCCCTTAGTGAGTCACAAACAGACAAACCACATCAATATTACTCAACAAAAGGTTGCTTATAGCTAAAGTTAATGAATTCAGACAGCCATAACAGTTCTTGGTAATAATATTATTTAACATCCAGCTGTTAAAACAGATTATTTAAAAGCCCATCCTTTGCTTAACCACTCTTGTCTTAAATGTTTGTTTTGTTTTGTTTATCTCAACTACAGACTCATTCATCTCGCTCCTCTCTAATGGAGATACAATCCCATAATAAAGAAGAACCACAGCCTTGGGATAATGACAAATGTGGGCTGTATGTGAGGCTAAGGAGACAACAATAGGCAATACAGCGCCCGTGTTTTCCCTGTTTGCACAGTCTTAGTGAACAACATGGCAGAAATTGTTTGTACAATGATTTAATAAAAAGCTTTTGTGGGTCAATCATGTTTTCTGTGCCTGTGGGGTTCTGCTCATTCTTGTTTAAACCCTATTTAACGTCAAGCCACATCTAGCTTAAAGAGACGTGAAAACTGAAAGGATGAAAGGTGTCGTCATCGGCTCTATGTAAAGACCAGACAGTTTTTAACTGCAAATAAAAAAGGTCTGACTGAAAACTATGGAGAGGGCGATTTTTCTACTGAGTTTACTGACTATTGGTAAGTACACTCTGTAAATCCTCTTCCAGTGTGAAAGACTTAAGAAATGTTGTTGTTTTTTTTGTCTCACGTTAGGACATTCCGAGGAGGAATATAGGTGCACAAATCGAAGATGTTTGGCTCAAATGCTAATCGAGAAAGGATATTTAACCCCCCCCCAGTCTGAGAACTGCACCTTGCTTGTTGAGGTTCCTTTAATTAGGTATGAAACGATGTCAGTGGTAAGTATTTCTTCCATACTCTCCATGGAGGTAACAGCAAACTACTCCTCTGCTCTAGAGAGTCTTTATAAGCTCATGGAAAGCAACCGTGTGTCATAACACGTTTTATTATTTTGTTTTAACAGGCCATGCAGGAGTTACATCTGTTAAGTCGCCTGCTGGTTGACATTGTATGTGTTAAACGATCCATTTTAAATTACGAAACTGAAAGATTTTAGAAATGTTGTTCTAGTGTCCCAGGTTTTTTTTTTTTTTACATACAGAAATGGGTGGATCCAGGATTGGCCTGGAACACATCAATACATCCGTTTGACAGAGTCGTCTTGCCAGTAGATAAAATCTGGACCCCAGAGATCTCTGTAGAAAACGGGTGCGTGAAATGACATCCTATTTTGAAGAGACAATGTCGGCTAATTAACCCGTTCAGATGTACCTGATGCGCCTGCTCTGTCTCCGTTGGGAATGTGTGCAGAAAAAGCACCATGGAGCACAATTCAAATGATCTGGTGGTGTACAGCAACGGTACGGTGTGGCACAAGGAGACCATACTTGCAGAGGTCAACTGCGGATTCAACTTGTTTAACTATCCTTTCGCCTACGACGTGTGTCCTGTTGGACTCAGATCCACGCCGCCGGGCGGTAAGCCACACATCACCATTCTTTTGTGATTTCTTGTTCCTTTCATCTCATGTACATGTCATGACACTTTCACAGACCAAAAGCTACTACAGTGCTATTTAAAGTAAACCATGACTGCTCTGCATTGCAGCTATCTATTTACAGCATCCTTTGTAAAATTTAAACAATAATAATGATATGCTTCCATATAGGTAACTGGAGTTTTAGTTTGGCATTAACTAAAAGACATGCTATTGTACCACTGAAGCAGAAAATTCCATTTTGTGCAGACGCATTTCCAAAAAGCTTTTAAATAATATTAAATTATAATATTTAAACCACTTTTTTTTTATCCTACTCTATTGAAATTAAACAGGTTTGTCCAAACAGTGTAAAAAGACTTAATTGTTTGTATGTCTTGTTTCTTCAGATTTGTTATTTAATTTTATGGACATTTTTATTTTATTGTATTTTATTAAAAAAATATATAATTTATAAAAAAATGTTGGATATCTCTTAAAATGTAACTGCAAGGTTTATGTTTTACTGCGGGCCACCAAGTGATGCTGCCAAAAATGTTCACACTTTTCAAAATCCCTTTAAGGTTCGGAAAGAGATCTTCTCTAGTTCTCTTTAAAGTTTTGTTTTCTTACAATACAATTAAGAAATTTTGAAGGAAGCTGCTTCAAATTTTCACAGAATGTGGAATAATTATAGAAGTTGCAAGAGTGACACTGGCAGAGAGTTCCCATGGAGACTGGGAAACAGAAGAAGTACAGCTTGGGAAAAAGAGAGACGACCGCAATTATATTGATGTAAGTTGTTAATATAAAAAAATAACCATGTAATTTACAAATAATAAAACTATCTATATAGTCTGTATCAATACATTGTCTTGTTCTTCTATCACCAAGAAATAGCCTGTAACTGTAAGTAAAAACAAGCTTGACTAGCTGGAGATTGCACTCTAGTATGTGCTTATTTATTTTGATGATATTCAGATGATTTTAGACTCTGTTGTTTCATTTACATTTACTATACAGAAGGAAAAAATAGTCTCCCTTGAAACGGAAAACAGCTACCGTACATTAATAAACTAACCATATCAGATCAATCTTTAATTTTAAAGCCGTTTAAATTAATATCTGATTAATTGAAAACAATGCATACTGAGTTTTTTTTCTTTTTTCTTTATTTGTTTTACTTGTGCCTTCGTGTACACTTCAGGTGTCTCTAAAGATCAGATACACCAACCCCTTCATCCTATTGCTGCTGCCCACTGTTCTGATCATGGTGGCCGACATGGTCAGCTGTGCTCTGCCTCTGCAATGTGGCGAACGCAACTCCTTCAAGGTTACTCTGGTGCTCAGCTTCACCATGTTCCTGAACATCCTCACCAACGTGCTGCCTGGAGACACCCAGTGCAGCCCAATCATTCGTGAGTTGTGGGGTGCAGCAAATACTCCTAAATATTTGAACTGCGCAAACTATTGGGAAAAGAAAAGGAAATAATGACAAGTCAAAGTCAGCAACAGAAGTAATTGTAATCTTCTCTAAATGGAACAGGGATCCATTTCTGTATTTGCCAAGTCCTGATGGTGATAAGCATGCTGGTGTCCATTGTGTTGACAAGGGTGGCTCAAGACGGCTTTGTCTTTTTCACCTGCTTCGTCAAAAGGTCTGCTCCTCAAACCGAAAAAGACAACAAGCACAATGACGATGAGGGTGAGTGAGACTTTGTCGTCACGCAGAAACACTGTGCATATATTGCTACTGAAGAGCTTTGTTTCACCGACTCGGTACATCATTTTGACCCCTGCAGAGGTGAAAGGTGACCTCAGCGTCATCCAGCCAGGTCTCTCAGAAGACTCTAAAATGTTCCAGAAGATGGTGAGATTCCTGGAAGGTGTCGACGCCAAACAGAAACAAAGTGAACATCATCAGAACCTTGCAGAAAAACTGGACAAGACCTTTTTCTGGTTCTATTTTATTGGTACCTCTGGATATGTCTGTGCCATGACTTTTGTCATGGTAAAGTATGAATGCAAGGTTGACCATTTCAATTTCTGGAAGTAATGCAACAGGAGAGATAATAATACCTAATTGTTTTTAATTACTTACTTAATAAAAGATAGCATTAGATCTGCATGAAACCATTCTTAGATAAAACTAATTTTGTGCTTAACTTTTTTGTTCTTTTTGATCAAGGCAAGGAAGGTTTATTTGTACAGTTTAACTCTTTAGCACAAACAAGAAATACAGTCAATGTAAAATAACAAAATCCAAGCTTCATATCCAGAGAGATGCTAGAATACAAGCTTATATCTACTCATAACCTTATTGGATCAAAAGCCGTGACTTTGACATTTCTGCATTAAGTTTTATGGATATTACAAACAAAATGACAATGTAAACATGATTTACTATGATCAAAAAAGTCATAGAAAAAAAATAAAAACGTATGTCATCAGCCCATGTGCACTAAAAGGTGTATTACTTGGTACTATGAGTGAGCACCAAAAACACTGTACTGAATAAAAGTGGTTCAAGAATGAAGAAGTGAGGGACGCCACACAGGATCTCCCTTCAGTGAGATCTGTGACAGCCAATGACACAAAGTACAGCCAATCTACCCAATAAGATTTAACCTAATCAATCCATGTTTAAGCACTGTTAGTTCTGATAGCCTAGCAGCAAGAAGATCCTGGGAACAATCCTGATCTGCAGTATTTCTACGTGATGTTTGGATAGCCTCACTGTGTACATAACTGTTGCTTGTAGCTTTAAAGGGTTTCATGTATGATGGTGTTGCTCTGTGGTGAACTGGCAACCTGCGTCTTGCCTGCAGATGTTGAAGATGAATATCAAGCCTCCTGTGACATTTCTACGATATTTATGCATAGGGCAATATTCAAATAATTAGATGCATTAATGATTATGGAGGGTAACAAGTAAAGAGAGGTGTGACTACATTGTTTTATTCTTTATTTTGCCTCTGAAACAAGAAATGTGGCATTTTGAAACTAAGTTTATTTAATATCTGTTTAAAACTAGCATAGATCGAAGTTCTTCTAAAAATATTTAAAGTTGTTCTCTGCCATAAGCATCACCAAAATGTTTAAAAAACCTGATATGATTAAGGAGAAATATTGAAGGTCTCTATTTAGTTAGTTATTTGCTATATTACTGTCCAAAACCTGCAGTAATCCTTTAAACTAAAAAAAATATTTTTCTTTTATACTTGAGATTAAAAATCTGCTTCCAGTTCTTTTTTTTACAGACAGTAAATTTTTTGAGCTCTGTGAAAACGTTATAAAAGATGCAGGATTTGCATATTAAATGCTGTAGCTATGAAACTATCCAATATTATGTTGTGACTTAAAATATATATACTGATTGTTTGTTAGGTTCCTGCAAAAAATAAAAAAAAACTTCAATTATGACAGAAGAATCATTAATTTTTCCCCTAAACTATGATGTCTGTTGCCACCTTGTGGCAAAACATTTACCTGCAGACAATAGAATGGAATAGAGTAGAATAGAATAGAAGTACTTTATTCATCCCCGCAGGGAAATTACTTTGCAGTTGCATATATATATATATATTAGATACAAAAAAAACTTCCTTCAAGATATCATTAATAATATCATTCCATTTTATTTCACAATTACAAACATACATGTTTCATAAACAAATATTAATGCACTTTTCCCAAAATGTGAATATCCTCAAGCCTCCAGAAGTGAAAATAAAGCTTTTGGTTTTACCCTCATTTTTGAGGTATACTGAATTTCCTTTCCTTTGAATCGCCACATGCGAGGAAACAAGAAAAGACCATCTACCTCTGTAAGCAAGTATAATAGCTCCACCACCTGTTTCTGTACGAGTGTCTACAGTTGAGTTTCAACTTTTTGCTGTTTCTTTCATTACCTTTTGAGGGGAAAAAATAAGATGAGTGTCACAATGTGCTTTCACAATATTTAAGAAGCAAAGGTGAGGATGAAACTTCACATACCTGTTTGAAAATTTGCCCACTGAGGTAGCTCTTTGCCATTTTTCTCAGGTTGGACTGTCCCCCCACTTTGCATCGGACGTAACCGTACAAGTTGGCCCATTGCAAAATAAACCCCATTATCACCACAGCCTGAGGCGGAGAGTCACAAAGAGAATTACCAACTACAAAAAATTATTTTACACTGTTAGAAATCTGCTATGAATACAAGGCGCTGAACTGACCAGCCATTTGATGTTAAAGGAAAAGATGGTGCTGAAGACAAAGATGACCCAGAAAATGGGGCACACTATAAGTCCCAGCCAGAAGACCCGCGACTCTTCAGGGGAAATTTTGCTGGCACCATCTGACTGTTTAGAGAGGAAATAGAAACTTTATTTAATCCTATAGGTCAAGTGCATCATGTTATATAATAACAGTCAAGAAACAGCACTGGTTAGAGGTCTACAATCAGTCATAACTTCTGAACTGTGAATGTCTAGATTTAATGTTGATTTTTACTTATCATCTGCACTGAATCAGAATAACATGCAGGCAAAAATATTTGCATACACCTTTGGTAATATTTAACGTCCACCAGTTCAAACCAAAAACAGTTGTTCCACCTGTTCAGTGTCTCTTGTAGCCTGTGGTAGTGGTGCATAGTACAAAATGAATACTTCTGAATCCCTCAACCTCTCCTTAAATCATAAACTGGACAGTCATAAACCTGCATGCAATCTCAAATGTCAATTTAAAACAAAGGTTTGAACTAGGATAAAGCATGTTCTGACTTACTTTGGCATTTATGTAGTGTGTTTAAAAGTGAGAAGGAAAGGTTTATTTAAATAGTACTTAGAGCAAAGATAAAAATTAAAAGGGGCTTTACAACTAAAGACAATAATAAAAAATAGAATTCAAAATTTCAAGTACTTAAAAGAAATGAGAAAATCAAAACACATAAATTAAACAAAAACACAGTGAAAGTTGTGGTTCTAACTGGAGGCCAGTCTAAATAAAGGCTGATTTTTAAAGCAGTAAGTGTTGTTTTTGGAGTAAAAGAGGGTTGTGCCATGACGTCAAAACATTTAAAATCCACAAATTGAAGTGTGTTGACATTGTTTAAAAATCAAATATTCAGATATCAAATATTGTAGCGCATTAATTCTGTAAGGTATTTATTGTGCAATTTCCATTGCAGCTTATTAAAGAACATTTACACAAACGTATGTGGGATGTATAATTCAGATCATGTTGAAGGAGGGAGTTTTCCTCTCCACGGTTGTTAATTGCTTTCAGAAGATATTATAATAAAAAACTTTTAATGTTTTATAAGCATTTAAGTACTAATTTATAACATTGATGCCACTAATAATGAGAATTTCAAACCTCTTAGATCAGTTCATTCTCTATGATTAATTACCTTCCTTGATTCAAACACCCAGCGGCTTCTCCCATCTTCATCCACTTGGTTCCACCATCTGAGGCCCACCAGTAATCTGCCAGATACATTCTAAAAACAAACAAATAAACAAACAAACAAAAACAAATCATCAAATTTTGATTTCCAATTATACAAAAATAAAATTAAATATTTACAATAACCATAAGACCTTTACAGTCCAGAAGTCACATGAAAGCAGGAGGATGATGGTGACCATGGAAACTATGAAGCGACCACTGATAAGATCAGACAGTAAATAAACCAAGATGGCGCCTATCCTGAAGAAGAGGTGGAAGAAGGAAGCCAAAGGACGTCTGGATAACATAGGTGTGAATGTTGTTTTAAAGAATATAATCAGAAGCTTCGATCAGACAAAAATAAATAAATTAATTAAACACATCTTACCTAATTTTAGACGTTCTCAGCCTGAAATTGTCATCCTCCTCACCAAAAAGAGGAGATTCTTGTGAGTCCTAGAAACATAAAAGAAACTGATTTCTAACTCCAAACACATTTTATGTCTAATTTAATTATTAAAAAAGATGTGACACAATCTTTAATCAAGCAATAACTTCATAAATGTAATAATAAAAAAGAAAACCCAGATAAATCACCTGTCGATGCATTTCTGACACAAGATGCGTTTCTTGTTGACGTGGATGTAAACAAACTCTTGTGCTGAGGACCCAAAGAAGGGGTGCCCGTTAATTTGCCTGAGTGAAAGGTACACCTTAATGTTTGTGACTCATATTATCCAATTGCTTTTTGAGATAAATTACAAAGACGATATAGGTTGCTATCTGAAACACCACCAGAGAAATCCTTACCATGATCACCAGAAATCACAAGTAAATTTTTTTTGTATGGAACAATGTTGCTACAGTATACGTGATCAGAAGCATTTCAGATAAAATACCTTTTTTCATGAGAACTTAGTCTAGTTAACTTTTTTAATTGTTTTTATTTTTATTTGTATTGTTATTGTATAGATTGTAATCTTAAAAGTTTGTTTTATCCCAATACCTAAAATAAATTATGTGGGACAAAATTGCACCACCAGGGGGCTCTGCTGAGCATATCTTCATTCTTGGGAACAGCAGTGAAAGGGGTTTTAACAACTACTTCATTTTGGTGTCATGTTTAGTTACAGTATGGAAGGTTCCCTTGGATGATATTGTTATAACCTAAGATAAAGGCAAATATTTGTTATGTCTCCTTAGGGTATCTGTGAGCCTGTGTTGATAATTCTGAAGTACCCCAAAAATATCTTTGAAACAATTATCACTCTTTTGACCAAGGGCAGGAAAGTCAGTTGCAAACCTGATTTACACAGTTCTTTTTTTATTCTTTACAAACATATTTAACAGTAAAAAAATCCGATTTTACAAGATTAGCTTGACAACGTTTTTTTTTTCTTTTTTTCTTACATTTGCAGTTGTAAAACATGTAGCATGATTATGTACTTTCATAAGAAAATATTGTCATCAGTCTCTTTGATACAAACAAGAAAACAAAAAACAGCCTGTAAAACACAGTTTAATGTCAAGGTACATTTTTCTGACACTCTTTGTAAGGTTTTTATTCATGATTTTAGGTAGACTTCAAATAAACTGGCGACTGAGTGCATTCGGTAAAAGATGCCAAAAGGAAGACCCACATTTACAATAGATGTCCACATGCTGGTCTGGTAGAAATTTGTTTCGGTATCGTGATCAAACTGGGGACGTGCACCAAAGGCTGGCATGATCCACAGCTGTTAAAGACAGACATTAGATTCTCAGCATTCAGTTAACTGGTCACAGTGCATGGGAGAAAATAGGGGGAAAGAAGATACTTACTATGACGTTACCCAGCAGCAGGAATGCACAGACCTCCCTCAACACTCTTCTCTTCCACAGAAGTTTGTGTTTGTTCTCCGCTGTCACACCAGGGCCACGGGCCTTCACGTCGGTTGGGGGTTTATTGCCCTGGTCAAATTTTTCAATTTTTTTTCCGTCTTTGATGGACTCCAAAACGTATGGATTTGCCACCACCGTGTCGGGCTCCACCTCATGAAAGGGCTCCCGGTGCAGGCCCTCAATTATAAAAAAGTTTTGAAGGCCTATCTGGATCACCATCAGTATGCCCCAGGTCAAATTGAGCCTGTTCAGGTGGCCCTTGGCCCCAGTGGCAACCATGGCAACGATGGAGAAATAGCTGATGATGAACTGCCCCAGCGAGGCTCCCACCAGCAGTCCCACGTCCAGACTGCGGGTGGGGTTCTTTTCCGAGATTTGCTTCCTGTGGTCCACCTTGAAGATAGCGCTTCCAATTATGGTGCAGGCAGACATCGTGATCACGATGACTATGTTCATGACGAAATGCATCATCACCGCCGAGTCGTGACTTTCATCGTCATAGGAGTTTGTGTTCATCTCGATCTCATAAACAACAAACGTCGCAATGCCTGCAACCACGAGGAGGATTCCCAAAACAGGACCAACAAACACATATTTGAGGCTGAACTTCACATGGTGGTGGTTGTTTTCTGGAAAGACTCGCCCCACGTTCTTCCACATGACGAAAGCTATGGCGGAAGCAAAGAGGCTGTACTCAATGTTGAACGGGTACAGGTAGTAATAGGCTTTCTTGAAGGCGCTGCAGGATGTGTGGCTGCAAATACATTTGCCATCCCCATAACCGGCTGTAAAACCATAAAGAATACAGTCAAATACAAAGGTTTGACATTGTTTATGAATAATGGCTGCAAGGCTTGAATTTGCCTCCTTCGGTTACCTCTGTTGATGTACATCTGTCTTGTTGAGAGTTTAGTGACATTGGTCGGGATCTCAGGAAACATTGTGTGGTGAAGAGACTCCTCAGTGACCTCAGTCATCCATAAAACAAGGTTTGTGGAGATGGTTAGCATTAGCCCACAGCTAAAATGGGAAAAAATAATATAATTGTTATAACAAAGATTACCTGGAGGCAAACCACTCCAGAGGCTTGCTTTACCTTGATTACTTGATTGAGTTAAACTGTAGGTCAAATACTGAAAAATTTGAATTGTTTTTCTATTCAATAAACACATTATAACGATTTAAATGTTATATAAATGTTAACCAAAACTGCGCACATCAAAAACAATAAACCTTAACATGAAACAAATTTTTAAAGGACCCCACAAATACATCCTGGCTGCATAACTTTCTCTTCTTCTCATTTTTTTGGGTAAATAAGAAGAATTAACTAATGCACAATTTACAATTATCTTAAAACCGTACCGTGTAAGGTTCTCTTGGACCTGCACACAGTCCCTTGAATGGATCCACAAAAAGTATGTCTGCAAGGGCAATATAAAAAAAACAACATTGTAAAACTTTTCAACCATGAGGATGGGGAACAACATAATTGCTTCTTTTTTTTTCTTTTTTTTTTTACCTGTACAAGAATAAAGACCAGCTGCACCACCGGAAATGCAACTTTAACAGCTGAATCACAGTGGAGGTAACCCCCATAGCTGACTATCTTAAAGACATCCATGATGATGCTGAGGATTCCAGAAATTAGAAGTCCCGCTAAAGTAAGGCAGTATGTAGGTAGAGAAAAATGATCAGACAATACAAGAAAAGCTTCTTACATACAATATTTTCATTGTTAAACCTGTACCTTACCTCTTAGCCAAATGGGTCCTGCATGCCTATCCTTGAGAATGGCATTTTCTGTCTTGCAATTGTAAATGGTGAAATAGATCATCCAGATCGAGGTGAGCACGAACAGGAAGATGAGGTAACTCTCCAGGTCGGGCGTTTCTATATTGATGCTGCTGGAAGTTGTCCCGCTAACAAACGTGCAGCCCAGGATCAAGATGTTCAGGGAGATGATAGCAGACAGCATCCACCCCCAGTTTCTTCGGCTGTCCCGCGAAACTTCAGCTGGGGAGGTGTCCATCTCTCGTCTGCTCACACCCATGCCTGGGTCTGCTATATTTATAATGTTGGAGAGCTGTGCCTACTCCAGCTCCGTGTCCCTAGCTGTCATCTTGCAGGGTTCACATAAATTACCGCTGGTCAAACATTGCCACGGGGATCCAGGGTTGAAGCACATGAGTTTTGTTTCAGAGACTAATTTATGAGTGAGGTGGTTGCTGCATCTATAAAACCAGATATGAGACATGTCAGCCTAAATTTTCATACCCAATCACTGACTCCCAAACAAATACACATCCCACACAAAAGGAAACTTTTCCTAAGATTATAAAATTAGTGCTTAGTCATGCTGTTGTTGCCTTCTGTGGTTTTAGCAGAAATGAAAAATCAGTTTCCTTTTGTACGTAATCAAAAATGTTCTACTGCAACCTTTAAAGTAAAAAATCTGAAATTGAGTACATACTATAAGCAGTTAAAGAGTGTAAGCATCTAAATAAACAGGATCCAAACCTTTCATCTGTGAGCTTACCTGCCGAAGCGATGTGTAAAGAGACATCGGACACTGTTGTGGCTTTTATACATCTCCAAAAGCAAACTTGTTTACGTGGAAAGAGTCATAAAAGAGGAGCCTGTTTTGGACAACAGCATGGTATCAACATGGTATGTTTAGCATAAAACATTACCATAAAGTTCATTACACGTTTCCAAGAATACAATTTCCCAATAATTGTAAAAGTTTTTAGAAAATACAGGCTCCACTCCAGACATTCTATTCTATTTTTTATTTTTTGATATTCACAAAACATTTTACTATTTCTTAAGACAATTGTAGAAAGTAGCTTGAAAGTTTATAGTTTGAAATGGACAAATATGTCTTTTTATTTAAATGAAATGTCTTTTTTTTAAATGAAAAAAATATATATATAATTTGTATTTTTTTAGCCAGTGTTCAAAGGGTCCGTTTTGACCTCTTTAATGTCAGTAGGTGTCTTTAGTGAGGAACTTTTTAGTAGATGCATTTGGTCAAAACATGCTCCCTAACAAATGTTAATTTTAAGCTGTCCTGTTTCCGTTTAAAAGTTCAAAATTTAAACTTCTAAAATACTCAATCAAAACTTTTGTGGAAAACCACGTAAAGATGAAGCTGGTTCTTCCTAACAGGTAACAAGTCAGAGTGAAACATTGCTTATACATACAGTTTCAGTCTTACCTTAACACTACCAGTTATACATTTAACTCCATTTATTTACTGAAAATGTAGAAGTTAAACAGTTCATAAAAACCTCTCCTGTAAATTCAGATTCTTCAGGGCCGCCGTATAAATAACATAGAATAACATGATTAAACATGGTAAAAATATATATTCTATTAGGGATACAAAAAAAGATGACTTCCTGTACATTGTGATTGCAAGAGAGAAAAATAACCGTGTGTCAAATCGAGGGCGGAAACAACGACACAGTACACACATGGAACAATTATTCATACAAAACCTGAGGACAAATGGACCGGTGGCACAAAACCTAACCAGTTTGAATGTTTTGTCAACATAGTCCCAATTTGAAGCTATTTCAGACATTTTGGCTGCTCTCTAGTTAGCTCAGAAAATAGTTTGGGCAAAGGCTGACAAAGTCCGAATAAGTCCGTGAGACATAGTGTTGTTGTTTTGTTTTTTCATGGTTCTTTGTGAATGCCAGATTCAAATTCTACAATATGAACTTTAAAATTAAAATAAATCAACAAGCATGGACATAATTCAGGTGCATCTATATAAATCAGTATTGATGAAAGTTATTTCAGTCTAATCTCCCAAAGTCTGATGATCTGACAAAATCCCCCTCATAGCTGGAGTTACACTTTGTGAAATTCTGAAACAGCTGGCCTCTTTGGCTTCCTCAAAAAACCCCAAAAAAGGGACATTTTTCAGCAAGACTGACATGGGTGTGAAAGCAGAAACGTTTCTGTATTCTTAAATTGCTTATTGCTTGGGTTTAGCTTATTCCAGTCTGTTTGTAATTATCAACTACAAAGAGTTTTTCCTTGATTCCAATAAACATATATTTTAATGAGAGGTCAGCGTCTGCACTGCGCAGAGTAATTTCAGGCGCAGATGAAAAGCCTGTAAATCCTGCTTTAAAGCATACAGTTCACTTTACTTTCTGACTATTTAAGGATGCAATATTTTATTGTGGAGTAAGGGGGGGGGGGGTGATCTCTGGACCATCTCGTCCACAGGGAGCAGTGTTGATCCACGCTGTGTGCGTGTGTATGTGTCACTGAGTCCCTGGATACCAACGCGCTCCAGTTTGCGCTTCCTCGCACAGACCGGGAGCGAAAATGGGCGCACGTCTAGAACCATGGTGGTGGTGGTTCTGGTGATGCAGCAGCATGAACGACAGGTATCACAAGGCGGCCCGGGACGGCTACCTGGACCTGCTGAAGGAGGCGACCAGGAAGGATCTGAACGCGCCGGACGAGGATGGCATGACGCCGACGTTATGGGCGTCCTACCACGGCAACCTGGAGGCGCTGCGGCTCATCGTGGCCAGAGGGTGGGTAGGAGTGATTGGGGAGGTCATCAGAGGGCCTGATGATTCACCTGAAGAGCCATCTATCAATTTCCGATGAAGACATTTTTTTTTTTCTACTTACAATTAGATGTTTTATTTTCTCAAAAAAGGTTAACATCTAATCGTGTGCATAGCTACTTAAATTGAATTTAATGAACGTTCAGTAGCTACTGAACAGAATGGATTTCAGTTAGATTTGCCAGTTTAAGACAATAAGACACATAGTTTAAAGGATCAAGGCCGATTTTGTAGTCAGGAGTTAGATTTGATTATTTATCCTACCTGAAAAATCCATTTATCTATGACATCAAAAATATTATTCTTTGCTATAATGTGTTTGATTTAAAGAAAAAAAGCACTTTTTCAAAAGCAATAATACTCCATGGGCTTTTTCACAAGACATTTCTTACGTATGCAAGTCGGAGTGGATGGAGAGCATCAGTGTTCGTGGACATCAAATTTCAAGTCTTGCCACAATTTTTGCTTGAATTTTAAACTGCCAATTATATCACCTCTTTACATCAACACTCCAGTTTAAAGTCCTTGGCTGTATAACCGTTGCAGAGTTGTTGTCCCGCTGGAAGGGGAGCAAGTCTGCTTCGTTCTTAAGCTAGTTGTAGCCTCCAACGTTTTCTTGTGCGCTTTCATTTCGCTCTACATATCTTGTCACGAGCTCTGATTAGCTTTTGTAATGCTTTAAACACGAGCAAACCCACAGTGTGATGCTGCCATGTTTTATCTTGTGTGTCATTTGATCAGGATGTGGTCTTCTACTCTGTACTGTTGTAAGGTTTCTATATTTTGCTACTCTTCTATAAAGACTTGTGGATAACATAATTATAGGTGTCATGGGCCTCCTGGATGTTCAGTTTAATATAGGGCTATGTCTTGTTTAGTTTACATTCTTGCCTACAGTAGGCTTTGGTCCCATTTGTGAGCAACTTTATCTCTCCTAACCTGTTGTGTTCTGTGGGCTTCATGTGCCCCTCAAAGAACAGCTACAAACTGACTACAAAGTAGTCACTTTAAGGCCAAACAAGCCCATTTGCTCTATGAACCGAGCTATATTTTTTTCTTTACCCTCCTTTTTTTAAGTATGTAAATTTCAGGATTAGAAATATAAGAAGTGTTCTTGCTTTAAGGTGCAAAAAACAATGTTTTGGCAAAATCATCAGAATGGATTAGTGTTTTTACAGGGGAGTGCGCTTCTCCTTTAATCCAGTTGACCTGGTTTCCAAGTTGGCTAGAACAAATGAGCCCAATGTGATTCTGCTTCACTGAGCACATTTAAAGGAAACATCAAATCATCACTGAACGGTGCTTAATTTGTCAGAGACAAATTATTAGGACTTGAAAAAAATTAGGGAACTTTTTTTTTTCTCTTTGGGGGAAAAAAAATAACAAGCCGTTTTTCAGTAAGGACTATTAGGTCTAATTCTACAATTGATTAATTTTGTACTTCACTGGAACTTTCAGAACATTCGAGATGTCCTCAGCGTTAGTTCAGTTTTTTCTCACGAACAGAAGTTTACACAGGGCTGCAGGGCATGGCAACATGGAAAAATAAATAAACACCAATACTTACCATAAGTCAAAAGTGTGACACAATAAACAGAGAGGGGAGATTTAGATGTCATGGGAAACATGCCATAACTGTCACTGGATGTGAGGACAGAAACAGATCATAAGATAATAATGACACCGGGCATCTGACACTACTGTGCTAAGCAGTTTACCACTTACATAAATCATGACACATAAAGCTATCATGTTTGATAAATTTATGCAACCAGCATTTATATGTTTTGAACTCATATCGTCATAAATATCTCATGTAAGTATAGGTAACTTTTATTTGTTCTGTTTCTTAAATTTATGGTGTGTTCCCTGATCTTCTTTTCTGCCCTATATTCATGTCTTCTGGGTTGTTTACCACTCACTGTCATTCCCACTGAAAATAACTTCACCATCACACAGACTTTATGAACCCTTCTTCCAGCTTGCCAATCGTCTTTTTTGTCCTGTTAAACCATGAAGAGTTCTACACTAAAACAAGAACGAACCTTGAAATAATATGTATTAGATCAGAAATCCTTACAGTGACACCCATGAATAATATATCTGTGGTAGTTTCACGTCCATTGGATCAAATATTCAGGAGTTTGCAAGGGGTACCACATAGGACAGAGACAAGGGAAACAGATTTTGGTACGACTGGTTTTATATAAACAACAAAAAGACGAAAGACGGTTGAAATGCATAAGATATAATACAGCAGAAGTTTAACCGGGAATAGTTGTAGGTAACAAAATAGAAATAGATGTAACTTTTAATATGAAGATTTGTCAGTAAAGAGCTTGTCAATACAAAATAGTTTGATAAAACACACAGAGAAAATAACTCGGATTTGTTAAAGTTGCATGTTGCGTTTGTACTTGAACAATAAGGTTCAGATGTGCAGTTGAAAGCTCATGGAGCTCATCTTTGGCTACCATCCAGCAAGCTTGCTGCTTGATCTTACTTGAGGAATTCAGTAGGATATCAACAGTCAGGCCGCACTGTGTCAGGTGCAATTTATGTGGCCTCCCTTGAAACAGGATACAGGTGGTGGAGCTTTAATGCTGGCAAGCTAACGGTCATATTACAGACCTGAGGTGAAACACATGGAGGCAGTCCTTGAGCTGCGATCCGTCAGTAAACAGAGGACTGAAGTGTTGTATTGGAGGGCTTTTGCTGACTGGACTCTCTTAAAACTCAAAACACCTTTAAAATAGATACCCATAATAAATATCATTTTTAAATTTTGAAGTTTTAAATAATAACTCACAAATGACAGATCAATGTTAAAAATGATATTAAAAGACGGTCAGGAAATATTTTGTTGGACAGTTTCTATTGTTGCTTTTGCATTTTCATAAATGTTTCACATTGCCACACAAAATTTTAGAATCTGAATTAATACAAAATTCTATTTTATTTTTTTTTCTATATCATTGCGGATGAATATGAACACACTGCTTTTTGCAAAATCTGTTTAACTCGACCACATTGGAGTTTTTTTAGTATGATTATTTAAGCTCTTGATATCCTCTTTCAAATTTTTTTTTTCCTTTTCATAACCATTCAGAGGTTGACAAGCTAACAAGCTACAGATTATTGCCCTGTGACATAACCTAACCTTGAGCTAAAGGTCATGGACTAATGTTTAGACATTCTCCTTCAAAATTCATAGTTCTGCCAGTTTTGTTGAGTTAAACAGAAAAGCATTCTCATCTGACTATGGTGACATGATGGTCATTATGTTTTAGTTTTTGTTTGTTTTTAATACAGTGTTACATGTACCCTTAAGTAAGCAGAAGCACATCTTATCTTTATCTTTTGTTTAATTTCTTCAATTTGGGACAATATGTTGTTGCTTTTGGCTGGATGGTTGCATTTATGTTCCTCGATTCTACAGGTCTTGCAGTATTTAGGACTGGAGAAGCAAATTAGATTAAACTCAGCTCCAAAAAAAGGTGTTATTTAAAAATAATTTCTGATTAGGATTAGGGGTCAAGGTTTTGTTTTATCGTTATTTTTTCTTTATGAGTTGAAATTATAATTTGAAAGCTGCACATTCTATTTATTGCATTTACCTTTTGTATTTTTTGGCCTACAGAGGAAACCCAGACAAGTGTGACATATGGGGGAACACGCCACTCCACTTGGCAGCTGCCAACGGTCACCTCAACTGCATTTTTTTCCTCGTGTCTTTCGGTGCCAACATATGGTGCCTAGACAATGACTACCACACACCCCTGGATATGGCTGCCACAAAGAAACACATGGACTGTGTGCGCTACTTGGATTCTATTGCTGCCAAGCAGACGGGGCTTAATGCCAAAATGGTTGGCAAACTAAAGGACCGGGCATTCCGTGATGCTGAACGACGAATCAAGGAGTGTGTTAAGATGCAGAAGAAGCACCGCAAGCGCATGGAACGAAAGTTTAAAGAAACCTCTGAGGCTTCTGCTTCAGATGTCATGAGCTTTTCCAGTTACACCGGCAGCTCCGTTAGCCACAAATTACGCAACTTCAGCACAGCCACTGTCAGCGTGCCATATTCTCAGGTTGGGACTTTTTTAGTGATTAAGGTTTTGTACACTAATTGAAACATTTAGGTGTGCCTGAAATATTTCAAATCCTTTGATTGCTTTATTGTGGCACTATTTCTGTCCTGTTAGGCAACTCTCCATGCCACAAACCGAGGGAAGACAAAGATTCAAAAGAAGCTGGAGAAGAGGAAGCTAGGAGATGGAACTTTTAAGATTTACCAAGATGGAAGAAAGAGTGTCCGCTCCCTTTCTGGTCTTCAGTTAGGTAATGATGTCATGTTTGTCAAACAGGGGACTCACGTCAACCCAAAAGACAGAGGGCACCGAAATGTTCGAGAAATGTTCCAAAGAGATCGTGACGATGCCATTTCCCGTTTCATGAGTGAGCCAGACCTTCGTGGGCAAGATGTGGACTACTCTGAGATCAGCACAGATTCCGGCCATGATTCCCTGTTTAACAGACCAGGTCTTGGCACCATGGTCTTTAGAAGAAACTATGTAAGCGGAGGAATGTTTAACCTTGGTGTACGTGGGACAACCAGTTCAGGTAACAATGTGCGTTTACGCAGTCCATTGCAGCACCACATGAGCATAGATGAAGACAGCATTGGGAGCGCACGCAGCCTGCAGGAAAGAAACATGGAAGAATTGCCTTGGGAAGAAGTTGAATTGGGGTTAGATGATGACGATGAGCCTGACACAGGTCCTCTGGAGGTCTTCCTTGCCACCTTACACATGAGCGAGTTTTACTCTATCTTCAAAAGAGAGAAGATTGACTTAGAAGCTCTCCTGCTGTGCTCTGATCGAGACCTTAAGAGCATTCATATCCCTTTAGGCCCAAGAAAAAAACTGTTGGATGCATGTCAGAGACGACTGGCAACCATGGAAGACCCAGACTTCATTCAAGATACAGAATTGTGAGTATTAGTAATTTAAATGTTTTAAATATCAATGTAATCAATATATATATATATATTTGTTATTTTATTATTTACACTTAAACATTGGAGAACAATGTTTTTTTCAACTTCAATTCAAAGTTAATTTTCAAAACCTTGAATACCTTCAGACACAGACCGTTGCATTGACAGCATTCTCATTACTTATGTAAAGCTGCATATCAGCTACTTAAAGTGTAGTACTTGATTTTTTGAGTGGAAAATAATCTATGTGTTTTACCACAGACACACAACTCAATAAGTGTTTAAATGAGTTTTTCATGACCAGTCAGGTCAAAGTTTATTAACTTTGGAACCTAATGAAAATACTGTAGCTGCAGGAAGAGTTTTAGCATAAGCATTAAAAGCACAAACAACTTATTTTACAAATGAATTGTTTCTTTGTGTTCCAGATGGCCATTTGACAAGCACAGTGTGCAAGTAAACACATAACAAGTTTTCCCACCACAGCTTTTTGTAACTCCATAGCGTGGTTTAACAATCCTAAAAGCCTTTTCACAAAAACGTTTTTTTCTCTTAACGTTTTACATGCATACAGTAACTTCAGTATCTCAATTAATAAACTTCTTCAACAGCACCAGAGAGAAGAGTCATAGAGTCAAGAGTATACACTAATCTCAAATTCTAAAATACAAATATGAACTCTAAACTTGTTTTTGGTTTCCGCCTCAGGTAACAGTGATTGCTGATGTAAAATCCGCAGCATTGGTGGACATTGTGACATCAATATTCAAAACAAGGTGAAACAACTTAACCGAAAAGAAGAACGAAACCCCCCATGGTGAATATGTACGGCAAAAGGAATTGGTCAGATAAACTCACAACCTAATTCTTTCTCGTTGGCATTGAAGGATAAAAAAAACTATCTTTCTTGTTTTCACTGGGTGGTTTCACAAATTAAGAGGTATTTTGCCATGTAATGTATACTCGATATATTCTCCAAACACTTTACGTGCCTGCATTGTTTGTGCCCGTCCATTTTGTTAGAGGGAAATGTTAATATTTTTAAAACGAAATGGACAGAAGCCTAAATATAAAATCATGTTTAACTTTAAACTAACCACTATATGTAATAGTGTTTTATTCACATTGAATTATTTTGAACATCCTGTATGTTTACACACAGAAAGCCATGTTCTTTTAAATATTAATTTAAAAAAATAACGAAGAGCCAATTGTTTGTTGAGATGACTGCTATAATTTACTGTAGTGTAATGTCAAACACTTTGTATATAAGCTTTTAAAGTCTTCCAACTGTTTTTACCTTCGTGCTTTGAATAATTCTATAATAATACTTCTGGAAAAAACATGTATTAATGTTTATTATGGCAACTAGCAACATCTATTTCAGTGTAAATAAAATGAACTCTATTTCCACAGTGCAATCTTGTAAAGATCTTGTGTTTTTGTACCTTTTTTCTTTAGTTCCTTTAGTATTTTTTTTAAGGTTTCTCCACATCCACCATAAATTTTAGCCTCTCTGTGGTGGAGGAGTAAAATTAGCCAATACAAGTTTCTGGAGACAGCCTAAAATGATTTCTCACCCTATCTCTAAGTTAGAGCCCGGCCACCCTTTGAGCCCGGCCACCCTTTGGTGCAGCGTCTGCATTAATGCAGACGTCGCACCAATCCGCCTGTTCACCTCGCGCTCCATCCTTCCCTCACTCGTGAACAAGACCCCGAGATACTTACGCTCCTCCACCTGGCGCAGGACCTCGTTACCGACCCGAAGAGGGCACTCCACCCTTTTCCGGCTGAGGACCATTGTCTCAGATTTAGAGGTTCTAATTTGCATCCCAACTGCTTCACACTCATCACATCATCTGGAAAAAGCAGAGATGCAACATCCCATGTCCCCAGGGCTAGCATCTGAAGCCGAGAGTCGGACCGCCAAGGTCCCCGTCCCGGGCCGCCGCCCAACTCACACGGCACCCGACCCGTACGGCCCCTCCTACAGGTGGTGGTTCTGCTGGAAGGGGGGCCCATGTCGTCCTTTCGGTCTGAGCCCGACCGGGCCCCATGGGCAAAGGCCCGGCCACCAAGCGCTCGCCGCCGTGCCCGCACTCCAGGCCTGGCTTCAGAGGGGGGCCCCGGTGACCCACATCCGGGCCAGGAAAACTGGGCTCCATTGTTGTTTACCTCCATAGAGGTTTTTGGACTGCTCTTTGTCTGATCCCTCCCCTAAGGACCTGTTTGCTATGGGTGACCCTACCAGGGGCATGAAGCCCCAGACAACATAGCTCCTAGGGTCATTGGGACACACAAACCCCTCCACTGCGATTAACTGGCAGTCCAAGGAGAAGCAATTATATATCAAAGTCTGACAAATTCTAGTCAGAGACGTTCAGGCTCTGAAAGTGACTGTTATACAGTACCTGTATGCATACTGAAAATGATATTGTTTGACAAAATATAGGGATTGGGAGGCTATTAATCTACTCCATGCAATCTTGATGTAAACTAGACACTAGAGCCATATATAACCTCACATTAGGTCATGTCAAATAGCTTTCCTGCCTATGAATGTCAGTGTCCGTATCACGGATAACTCCTCTATTATCTATCGATTTAATAGAAGAATCTAGATCATTAATTTGCTTTAATAAGAACATTCTCGCTTAATACACTAAATAAACTTGAGGTAAAGTAAAAAAATTTGACCAATGTTAACTGCTTTTGCTACAAATTTGGGTCCACTGGATACATGGTTGTGTAAAAACGAGGGATTTTAGGGGACTTCAGCTTTTTGGGTTTACTTTTTTTTTTTTGATAAATGTAACGTAAATAGGTTCTGTTTTATGTTTATTTTGAACCATGGACAGTGTTGTCCTAATGTTTTCCTTAAAAATTTTATATTTGTTCTATTCGAATACTAAAAGTAATTGAAAAATGCAGGAAGTGACACAGCCCTGCAATAACTAATTTAATCTATCTAAGAATGACTTTCATTCAACCCATTATTCAGATGGTGTTTGGAAACCCATTGTCAATTCGGATGCTATTTGTGACAAACAGCATTACTTCTGTGGACAGGAAATTGTTTTTAAATTGTCCAAAATTAAACATAAACATTTACCACAAGTTGAGTCAGAATACTGCTGTATCCTTTCAACAAAGCATATCTCAATAGTTGATAGTTGTCAACGATGATATGAAGGTACACACTTATTAGTTGTATTAACTGTTGTGAAACCTGACATTCCAAATCAACAATAGCTTTAATACATTTCCTGTGTGCATGTAAAAAAAAAACAAAAAAAAAAACAATTCCATGAATTTTAGTTTTTTTTTAAATAATAAACACCCCACAACAAACTGGTTGGAGAAATTGTCTTAACCTTCAACACTGGCAAAGTTATGGAGTCACTTCCCACAAAAATTGACAGTATATACAGTTCAGCAAATATTGATATCCTTGCTAAATGTAGATCAATGCTATATACTATGATACATTTGTTTATAGTCGTAGATAAACAGATTTATCTAAAAAAAAATCAGAGCAATGTCAAAAGTGTAAAAAATTAGCAAAATATTCTGTTTTGTGTTATAAAAACATCATGAATTAATTATATATCTATCAATAATCAGTATTTTTTTTTTTTGTATTACAGCAATCACATGTTTCTTAATCATCTAGACAAGATTCTTGGCTTTCTCCCTTTTTTATAAATAAATATCTTTAGTGATAAGCACCAAGTAATTGAGAATGAAGGGGCTCTTTCCATTTACCCTAATCTTTAGCTTCCTTAACAGATTCTTTACTGGAGTCAAATCTCGACTCTTGGGGGATACTGACTGGAACAAAAATAAAAATAACAATTATGTAACATTCTGATGGTAAGTAAATCAATAAATGAAAGAATCAAGAATCAGTTTATTTATATAGCGCCAATTTACAACAGATGTTGTCTCAAGGCACTTTACAATAAAATCAAATAAAATCAAAGATACATCATAAACAAATCAGTTTGAAAAAGTTCCCAATCTAAGGAACCCCAGCAGATTCATCGACTCATTGACTTGCAGCATTCACTCCTCTGGAATCAGCAGACAGAAACAATGGCTTGTGTTGTCATTGACTTTATGAATGACAGCATGAATGGATGGGGTAATGCCCAAATAAAATGGGCTGTAGGTTTGGTTCTCTTCTGATCTAACATTTGATCAAACAAATAATTACTTATGAATATTTGTCATAGTGCAATTGGTTAAGAGTGTAAGCTATAGTGATCTTAAAAGTATCAAGGAGTTTAATCTGAGTTTTATTTTTTTTACATTTCTACAAGAGTATCTAACTGCTTTTGCTAATTTGTATAAAACAAATTCAAGACATACTCAGCACCTATCAGGTCAGGGTAGAATGGATCGTTGGCTTATATACAAAAATTGGAAATAACCACTTGTAACAGCAAAGGTATGTAGAATATTCAATTATGAGTTACATAATACAATCAGGTAAATTTGAAGCCATAAAACAAAGTTTTTTAAGTTAAGTTCTGTCAAGAATCCTTGAAATTTTCTTTGATAGTTGCAGAACAAGAGGTTTACATCTCGGCCTAGCCTTAACTCAGTTTGATGCTCTTTAACTGTATAAACTGAAGAATGAAGAGACTATTGAAAGTAAAAGAGGTTCAAACTAGCTACTTACAAAGTGTAGCTAATGAAGTGGCGATGGTCTGCATGAGAATAAGCCATTAAACAAAGTTCTGTCAAGAATCCTTGGTTTTTGCATTTATACATTCATTTGTTTGCCAATGCTCTCTTACACATAGACTTCTTGAACACATATAGAGAACTCTTGTGCACTCTAAGTTAATATCTTCCCCCTAAAATCACATGTTCAAAATGGAAACAGTTTTAGCCTCTAGAAAAACATTGAAGTTTCACAATTGTTTATGGATTTTCTGCCCAATAATCCTCACTTGCCGCTTCACTGTAAGCTTCTGCGCTGCATGATTAGAAAGGAAGGAAGCTGCTGCACAGATAAGAGCTTTAATCAGGAAGCTCGTGGAATGTTGCTATCCTAAGGATAAACAATTACTGTTCTTAGCAGGACCAAAGTTTGCAGTAAAGAGAGAAAAATGTATAGAAGTCTAAAAATGTACAAATAGGTCTTTAATGTTAAAGCAGCTTTTTTGTTGAGGCGTGTTTGTCGGAAGATGCATCTGCCGAGTTATATGTTCATTCCTCATCCTCTGAAGCATGTTTCCTCTTGTTCTGTTGTTCTGTCTAAATGTAGCAAGAGGAGAAACGGGAGGGGTGAAAAATGAGACCATTTGAGTTGAATACCACAGGCGTGGTTCAAAATTCCTTCCTTATGCACTCCAGGTTCTTTCCGCCTGCAACTCCAGGGTCTTTCTGCCTTTTCGCTTATCCAAGCGTGTTTATTAACAAAATCTACACCAGCAGGTTTTAGGTTTAAAGCAACGGGGGTGGGCACTTGAAGATGGCGGCAATGGGCACTGAGATTGAGGACAATTTAGGTATGAAAGAGGAGGACCGTACACTAAAGGCAACACTACAACAAGATGTGTTGTGTGATTCCTGCATGGATGCCCACAGCAGCGCGCTCAAATCCTGTCTGACGTGTCTGGTCTCCTACTGCGACGCCCACCTCAGACCCCATCTAGAGAACGCCAAGTTTCAGAACCATCGGCTGGTGGATCCTCTGCATGATATCGAGCGACAGACTTGTGAGGTTCATCAACTTCCCCTCAAGAGCTTCTGCTTTCTGGATGAGTGCTGCTTCTGTGAGAAATGCCCGTGTAAGGAGCACAGGACACTGTCTTTGGAGGAGGCACGAGTGCACATCGAGGTCCTTTGAAATTACCACACACACAAATATTCTTTTATACTGGTCTAATATGATCCTGTATGTAAAACCAATGCAAAGTGTGTTGTGTCCTCTTTTGAAATCATTTGTAGATTGAACTTCTGCAGAAAAGCAAGGAGATCAATAAGAATGTCTCAGATCTAGAAAAAGTTCTGGGAAAATTGCAGTGCAACAGTAATTCCATAAAGGTAATCTTATGATTTTAAAATTGTTAGACAAACCGGAATATACTGAACAAGTTGTATTATCATTATTTCTCTCCTTATCCTTAGTCTTCCATGCAGGAGGCTTGTGTTACAGTTGAAGAGCAGTTCATTAAGCTGCAGAAGACTGTGGAAAAGGCCAGAAAATGGGTGGAGGCACTGCTGGAAGGAGAGCAGAAACAAGCTTTGAGACAAGTAGAGAGCATTCAGGCACATCTGGAGCAGAAGGGGGCAGAGCTGATCAAATCTGCAGCCAAGATGAACAAATTGTCCCAGAGCAAGTCTGATGTTGATTTCCTAAAGGTACAGTGTTTGCCAAGTACACAACTGTGTAAAAATATCAAAAAACACCATTTCTGTATTTATTGGAATGTGTATTCTGTCCAATTTACCTAAAAAACAACAAACATTTGAAGAAGAACATGACTGTGAGACTCTTTTAGAAGATTTTCTTCATTCAGAGTTCACCCCTAAAACGTTTTGGTTAAAACTGAGTGGTATTGGGATATATACAGATATAATTTTGTTGGCCTTAACAAAATACCCAATTTGATACAAATAAATAAATAAATGAATACCAGATCATGATGCTACTGCCACCATAATATATTGTGGGTATGTCGTCATTTTGTGATGTGCATGGTTTCTTTAGTAACAAACCTTTAAATTTGTGGAGCAAAAATACACATTCATTTCACCAGACCAAAACATATTTTCTCTATTTTCTCACAAGCTTTTGGAAAATGACAGAATTTTTTATTTTTCATGAGCAGCGTCAGTAAAAGTCATAGGCTTAGTTCAGAGACGAGACAGTTTTTACAAGTAGAATCCAACAATAACTTTGTAGATTATTTTGCAGCTTTTTTAGTTTTCAGCAGTTTGGAGTGTCAAAGTGTTTTTTTAAATTTTCTCTGTTATGTTATATATATACAGTATATATATATATATA
>JAVLVB010000791.1:2043984-2094949 GCA_032876305.1 Orestias chungarensis | reverse complement strand
TAACCAGAGAGTTTGTAATATTTAATGTTAGTCTTTTATAAATCAAAGATTGGATTTGGACATTTTATTCGTTCATACTTTTCTGCTCACTTCAGTTTATGCTTTCACATTTTTTTTTAAATCTATCCATCTGCACTGGTATTAGATTTGGATATCAGACTAACAGACCAGAAGGTTGAACATTTTGTTCCCAATAAATTAAAACGATCAGTAATTACTCATCACAAGGTGCAACAATGAAAGTTCATCATGTCAAATTTCTAAATTTATAGCTGCTGTAAATGTGTGAAAATATTATTTATGTGAAATACTATCCAAGTGCAGAAGAATGTGCTTGAAAAAGGAAAATAATGTTTGAACTTGTGTAAACCTCTTTGTTTTCAGAGTAAGACTTTTGTGATTTGCAGTTTCCCTTTTTATTTTTATTTTCTGGTGTAATTTACTAAGCGGGGTAAAATAATCCGTGAATGCTTTTTCACCCTCTATTTCAGCTTCACTTGCAGTGTGAGTTGGTGAAAACAAGCTCTCTAGAAACACGATTAAACTAAAGAAGGAAGATTACAGAGTACAGTGTCTGTTTGGTTGCCAAATGTTATTATGTAAAGTGGGATTTGATTAATATATTCTCTGAGAAACGGCTTATTTTGAATACAGGTCTGTTGATGCTGTACATACGAGTTTTCTGTTACTCCACAGAAAAATAAATGAGTTCCAGTTCAGAGAAAAGACACTGCATGCGATAACCTTTTCGTTTTATGACCCTGATCCATTATACTCAAATTTTGTGTTCACATTCTAGGATTACACAGAGTGGAACAAAGGATCGACAGAGATATCTTTGCCCTTTGTCCACATCAGCCGAATGGAACATCTGCAGTCATGCATTCAAGCAGTGACTGATGTTACTCAGGAGTTGTGCGACCAGATTATGCAATCCTACAGTGACAAAATGAGCATAATCTGCCTAAATGGTGAGCTAGTTTTAATAATGTGACAAATTCTGAATACAAAGCTGTTGTTTTAAAGTGTTTGCTATTTTTGTATTAGTCTAACCACCTGCAATGCAAATTAAGGTTAAAAATGTGTAAAAGCAGAATTAAAATTCCTGACTAAAAACATTGATAATGTTAATAATGCTTATCGAAAATGAAAACAAATGATTCCTTTAAACAAAATCATTACTAACGCCTCCTTAATGATTACGTAACCTTTTATCAGGGAAATAGCAATTAATCCATTTAATAATGGTAAGAAGGAAAAACCTCTCCACTATCTCTCTTAATCATCCAAAGACCTGGCTTTTCTCTTATGGTCTCTTCCTTTAGCTCTCTTTACAGATTTTCTCAAGGATTTATTCCTGTCTGGCCTCGTAAAATGATTGATTTTCTGTGTCTGGTGAACTATTACTTTGAAATAATAATATTCTGCTAAAACACCTTATAGTAATTCAATGTAAAAACATTGTGTGAGAAGTCCTAAGTGTCCAATCGCCTCATAGAGACCTTTTGGGTTTTTAAGAACACACAGCACCACACATTCTCCACCCAGCAGAAACTTTACTTTAGTCTAACTGTTCAGGTCTTCCAGTAAGTTATTGAAGTTTAACAGTTTGATTAACCTTTCTGTCTAACGATAAATCAGGTGCTAAACACACGATGCCAGAATCTCAGCCATCCTCTCTGCCCGATCCTGAGACCCAGGAAGACTTTTTGACATGTAAACACTTTTAAAGTCTTTATGTCTTCTCATTCTTGTCACAGCTATAAAACCAAACAGTTTCCCACAAAGCTGCATTTCCTGTTACAGACGCAACGAGGCTGACCTTTGACCAGGACACCACCCATCGTTTCCTAAGACTGATGGCGAAAAACAGAAAGCTAACAAACACCAGCCCCTGGCAGCACAGCTACCCGGACCACCCCAGTCGCTATGACCACTGGCGTCAGGCCATGACTTTAGAGAGCCTCTACATGGGGAGGCATTACATCGAAGCAGAGCTGAGCGGTGAGGGCGCGCATATCGGGGTCGCCTACAGGAGCATAGAACCTAAGGGAGAGGAAAGCGGCAGCTGCATCACCGGGAACGATTTTTCTTGGTGCGTCGGAAGAAACAGCAAAGGTTTTTCTGCCTGGCATGCCGGGAAGGAGACGCCTCTTGAAGTCTCGGATGTCACCAGGGTTGGCATATATGTTGACTTTCAACGCGGCACCGTGGCCTTCTACGACACAACGGGGCCGATAACTCTGCTGCACACGTTTTTCTCTGACTTTATCGAGCCCTTGTATGTAACAGCCTGGCTGTCAAAGAAAGACAGCGCAGTGACCCTGGTTAGTGGAAAAATGATACCAACAAATTTTAGTTAGAGTTATAAATGTTTGTGGAGGTTTCATAACAGGGACACAAATGCCATATATTTCACATGCATGTCAATGAAGCTGACATTTACTACCATCTATTGGTCGCAGTGCAACATACTGTAAACACAGATCATCTGCATCTGAGTGTGTTGCGAATGTTCTGCAGCTTTATTGCTGTTTTACAGACACTGAATGAGGGAGATTGGACTATAATAACTCACACGGTCTTTTATTGTCTTTATTTGCCTTGCACGTTTATTTGGTAATTAATTTATCATTGTCCAACAGCATTATAAGATCTGTTTGATATCATTTAGCTGTCATAAATCTATAATCATCCTTTACTTTTTGGCGGGATTTGTTTTGACATTTTAACAGGAAACTGTGTGAAAAATCAACATTAAACTGTAAAATCGGTTTCGTTCTCATCGTAAGCTGGATTTACAAAGTGCACACCCGTCTGACTCATGGAGATGGAATTAGAGCTATACAGATCAGGATTGTCCTTCATCATATCAGGTTTGTCAAATATTGGATTGTCAAACCCGCGGTCAGCGGCCTCATTGAGGTCACCGACATCTGTGTTCCTGCTGAAGATGCTCAGAGATGGCATCGATGGTAATGATGGCATCGAAGGCATTGGAGGCATCTGTACAACTCCCTTACGGATTAGCACAACCACAATCACAATAAGTGTAATCACAATTAAGACTCCAACCACAGCTCCAACCACAGTCCCAGAACTTCTTGCAGGCTCACTAGCAGTCTGAATGTCCGCTCCTGTTATCCCCAGTTTGGAGCCATGAGATTTAATATCCTGCATCATGTCCTGGGCCAGAGCCTCTGATAGTTTCCCTGCATCGCCATCCAGAATAACCACCTGAATCTCAGGTGATGATCCGAAAGGGATTATTCCAATTAACCGTTGTGACTTTAAGACTTTAGACATGCCCAGCTGAACGGACTCATAGTGTGGCAGAGAGAGGAAAAGGTGACCGATTCGTTGCCTGTAATTTTTTAGGTTGAAGCTGTCACTATAGTGGATGGAAATAAGGGCACTGCACACCTCGCAGCAGTGTCCAATGGGAAGCAGAGGCTTTTTACAGCTTAAAGAGCTGCAGGTTACTGCACTGCAGATGAGTTCGTGGTTAAGTGAGTTCCCACATTCACAGCCAGTAGGATCCCCACAACCTGGGCTTCCAACAGTGACAACTGATGACCCATGAAACTGCAGCTGGCCCGAATGTGAGCTGAGATACTCGGAGAACTCAGATTTGCCATCAAACACCTTTCCCAATACTGACACGGATTTGACGGGGATGGTCGTCTGTCTAGAGCTTGTGTCCACGCGGAACGCGGAGAGATCTTTAAACATGACATCATCCTGCTGACAGGGGACGCTCTCCTCATGCACTGAGAAGAGGAAATTTCCATCCTGCAGGTCATTCAGAGTTGCAGCTGACTGCCACAGAGCTGGATTAAACCAATGCAGAGACTCAACATCTTTGAACTTGGTCCTCACCCCTGCTCCACAACCGGGGTCCAGTCCGCCGATCACATAAAATCCGGCTCCCGAATTCAGGATTATCTCGCCATCCATTGGTAGGATCATCTCCTGAACGGCATGAGTGGTCTCCACAAACACAGACACCTTCCTTTGAGATGAAAACTGAACTCTGTCGCTGCCGCATGGAACATCTCCTTTATCCCAGTTGGTCTTATTCTCAAAGTTAGTATCAGGAATCCACTGCTTGTACAGGGCATTTGTTGCCCCTACAAGACAGAGGATGAGGAATGCCTGTGGCATTTGCTCCATCTTGATTGTTTGTGCCCTGGAAAGGGAAAATTTTGTGACCTCTGGTTCCAACCTTGTGACAAACATGTGAGCAGCGCTGCTCACTGCTAAAGTTCACGAGCTCATCCTGCTCATGAGCAGGTGACCTGTAAATATTTACACCTTCTGTCTTGACACACTATGAAAACAAGTTCCCTTCACCCTGGGGTTTCTGTGCTTTAATAAACATATATATTCAGCAGGTAAAATTAACAGTAGGTTAAATTAGGTTTTGTTGCTTCAGTAAATTGCTCTTTTTTCTTTTGTTATTCTTGAAGACTAAAATAGTAGTTGTCAGCCTTAGTTATTTGAAAGAGTATTCCTTAATTAGGAGATTTGGTTTGAACTGTTTGAAAAATCATACCTGGCTCCTGCGTATAATTTTCATTTGAGCAAAGAACATGACCTTTCAGGAATACATGAACTGCAGTATCAGTAATTTGATTAAACATATGAACAAATCTGGATGCTAACAGTGCACCACCTTGCACTTCCCCTCACTTTGTGAACTTTAGGCTACAGAACATCAAACGGTTGTGCATCATTGTGAAGTTGAAGGAAAATTAGATTGTTTTCAGTCTGTCTTTTCATCTGAAAAGAGTTTCTGTTTTACACGGAGCAATCCTTGGAGATGTGCTTCTTGGAAGAAGACATGCGTAAAGGAGGCGTGGCTGAGCCAAAGCTCTCTGGTACTACGAAGGGCCGATCAGGGCATGAAGAAAGGGAAGAAACAGAAAGGTTGATGGAGGTCTGCAGGACGTGTGTCACCAATCTGCTGAAACTAATTGACCAAGTTTGTTGCCATTTGTCACACCTTTGTTTCCTAAGCTGTGCTGGGAAGAAAGTGTAACTTGTTTCTTTAACGTTAAAGACGCGTGATAATAAACGCTCGGTTGTGAAAACTGTTGTTCCATAGTTAAGTACCAGAAGCACACTTTTTCTGTCAGTAAATAAAAGGTGGAGTGTTCTGACTAAGCCGATCAGTTGAGAAGTGCACTTGTGTTTTATTTGTATTTTTTTGTTATGTTTTAAAAAGTCTTGCTTTTCAATTTGATGGTGGTGTCAAGGTAACATTATCTTAAACTTAAAGTGCACAAAAACAAACAAACAAAAAATAACTGCTGTTGAAGGTTTTGAGTTTTTAAACTTTGTTAAAATTATGATCACATTTTCCAGCTTTGATAGTGTGATGTTTTTCTGGAAGAATTCTCCAACGTTTTTTTTATTTCTCCATATCGCTTCCCCTTCTGGAACGTTGGACTGCTGGTGGGATCCTCATTGGGTCAGTTTGCAAGCAGTCATTTCACTATTGTTCTATTGACAGAGGTGGCAACTGAAGCCAGAGGTCATCCGGGGGCTCTGAACCTGAGCTGGTCTTTGCTACTGAATTCTTTCATCATTGAAGGTTTGTATGGAGGGCCATTCAACCTCCTTCAGAATGCTGCTTTGGATACAATTTGGATACTATTTGTAATCTTCTACTGGATGTACCTCCTTGAAGTTCTCCTTGCGTCCTATATTTCCAGTTTTATCTGTAAAGTATCATTAAAAAACAGGGTTTAGATATATTCTGGACTTTGTTATGACTTAGCGGTCTCACCTTTTTACAAGTTGCGTATGCTTGGTTTTTTTTCGGTTTACAAGGATCTAGATGAAAACAAGCTTGTTCTTTTCCAAAATATATCAAGAACAGGTCATGTGAGCAGAAGTTTTAACTAATAATAAAGCTGTGAACACTGAAACTTGTCTACCTATCAAGAGATTTGAGTGATGCGAGGCAAAATGAGAACTATACTGTATTTATATACAATTGTTTCATTGCTAAAAAAAAAAAAAAATTAAATTAAAAATAAAAAAAACATTTTAGGGAGATCCCACTGTAAACTGTACAGAGGTTATCAAAAGTTGGCTGATCATAAAGTTTATGAATTTTATGTAAGTAGATCAAAAAGTTTTGTTTAAACAAAAATTGCTTACCTTCTAAATATTTAGAAATCACATTTTCTTATCTTATTGGTAGGTTTTAGCTATAAGCTCCAATCATAATGCGTTTTTTTAATGACAAACTTTGAGTTTAAAGTTCTAAATTATTGAAAATATTTATTTACCTTACATACCAAAGCTAACCTTCCAATAATAGTGTTGCTGTTTTTGCGCTGCGAAGAAATCTTCATTATGTTAGACCAAAATGTTGAAAAGTTAGGAAAGTAGAACCAATGAAACATTCATAAAATACCTGCCCGACCAGGATAATTGCAGTAAAATATTAGCAGCAATTTTGCTAGTTTGCTTTTTTTGTTGGTGAAGCTGTTTATCCAATTATTTGGTATTTTCTAGTTTAAAAAAAAAAAAAATCCAGCAAAACATCAAGTGAACAGGGAACTCGAGTCAGAAGGTATCATGGTGCCATCTGATGGCTAAAATGTGACGATTCCACACGAATTAGCTAAATGTTGACTCAAGCTTAAGGAGGATCATCTCCGAGGACATGCTAAAACATTTTTTTCTGCACAGCATCCAAATAGGGATAGAATCAACGCCAAGTTCACAGATCCATAGTAATATATATTCTCAGGACAATTCAAGAAAATACCGTTTTAAAGTCAAGCACCGCAAGAATTCCAAATCGAACAAGTCAAAACAAACAAGTCTAAAACAAACCCTGGTCATTTACATAAAAACATCTACACATTTTGAAATATCACATTAAACCACAACCTGAACAGAAAAGTCAGAAAAGTGCAAGTTCACTGTAAAGCATAGGAAATACAATATATTATCAGAAATACTAACACAATGTCATCAAAGATTACTTACATGGCTTTGCTGGAAAGCACCGCATCCTCTATAACAAACATGACAAGAGTTAAATATTTCTGTTTCACTTCTGTGCTTTCTGACACTTCCTTCTTCTCAGTGCTATAACAGACATTCTGCCGTCTCCAGGTTTTAAAGAAATGTTTGAACACAGTTGTTTTAAGGACATCAACGATACTTCATACATCTTTAATCATTCCGACCCAGAAAGTGTTTGGTGCAAGCATAATGACTAGAAGACAGGTCTAACACAGTGAGGTTCTTTGTTTTGATTTTCTTCCCAGGGAACTAGGGGATTCTTTTTCAGTCGTGAAGTGGTGAGTTTACATCCTCTGGATCTCAAAAAGGCGCACATCAGTGTCATACCAGATGGGAGGATCCACATTTCTAAGAGAAAATAAATAATAGTAGTGAATTAGTTCTGTCAACAAAGATGGCAGGTCCTGAAAATTCTTTATAAAAATTACAAGTCCAACAAGGCTCGATGCTTAGTCCCAATAATCTTTATTTATACACATTCATAGTTCTGTATTTCTTGACGCAAGGCTCATCCACTATTAACTGTAATTTTCATGCTAAATCACAGATGTTAGAAAATGTCTTCAGAGAATTGTACTTCTAAATATTTCAAATCATGACATATTTATGTCATGATGGAGTGAATTCTTAGGGAAAGTAATTTAGTAAAAAAAAAATAAGGCAGAGATCTCAGGAATCCCTCTTCCATAAAAATGATTCAAAGTGTGCATTTTTTTAAATAAATAAATGCTATTACAGGAAAATGTAACAAATGTTTGCAGAAGTAAAAATACAAGGACACAGACAAAATTAATATTTTTGGTTGAACATTTGAGGTGCATTGACAGAGTTACCATCTTTTTCTCTCTCTATAGTTTTCCTCAGTTCCCTGTGTTCTTCATAAGATAAGATAAGATAAGATAGACTCTAATGATCCCGGATAATCATTTGTTTGATTTCCTTTTATAATATGGTTGAACATTTCTAATGTGTTTTTCAGGTATTTTATTAGTTTTTTTAACCTTTGTCCAACACTGTGCATTGATGACTAAGCAAAAGAGCTAGTGGAGCACATGCTCACCAATTTACAAAAGCATTGGTGCAAATTACGTTTATAATCACTTCTAACTAAACTTGGTCCGATCCTCCTTAAAGTTGGATTCAACGCTTCATATTTTCCCAAATTAACGCCTACATTTTACAGTACAATCATGCGCCCAAGCATATGTCCACTGCCATATCATACAGACTTTTTTGTTTGACTTACCGCAGGTAGACAACACCCCACATGTACGTGCGAAACCACATGGCGGTGCCAGCGTTGGCCTGGTACTTTCTGATAAGAATGGGGTGAGGAACCGGCAACAGGCCCACTAAAGTGCCATGCTGAAGAAACTTTAAGATCTCCGACTCATCTGTAAGGCCCCTGCGATTAAACAGAATGCAAATAATTTACGACTTTATTTATCAAAAGGTTCGATGAGACCTTTGCACTTCAGGACAAGAAACCAACTTGTCAATGCAGATCTTCTCCACCTGGGGAACTAGTACTTGTAGAAGACGCATGATGGTCTGTAGGGGTAACTTGGATTTCCAAGATAGGATCTGGGAAATAAAGGAAATATTTGAATGATAAAATGTTAAATTTCCAAACTTTGTCTAAGAGTTTACCTAGAAACTGAAGTTTCACAGTCTGCTCACCCATTCTGGTGTAGGAGTCCATAATGAAGTTGAAGAGGCACTTGTTTCTTCTTGCCTTCTTTCCATTTCTGCTTCAGTGTAGAAAACATCCTGATAATACAACGAAACATTTTAACACATTTGCCATGATACTAATGGAAAACACATTAAAACAATAGCGACACACTCACTTCATTGCCTCTGCCTGAGTTTGACTCCGTGTCACTGGTCCCAGCGGCTGCATTTTGGTCTGAGCTTACTCTTCGTGGAGAGTCTAGCTTTGCGATAGACACCATGGTCCCATCCTCGGATACCTGTGACTTCTCAGTCAGCTTGTCAATGCCTAAAAACGTCAAGGACGGAAAATTAAAAAGGGTGAAAACAATGACATCTTATTATTAATACAAAAGGTTGGCCTCAAACATTGGGAAACCAGCTACACTTGCTTATTGTTGTGGCGGTTGCTGCTAAAAATAATACAAACAGGTAATCCTCTGTATTTCCTCTCCATTATAAGCACTGGAAAATTCAAGGAATTATGAAAGGAATAATTTCATGAATATGGATTCTACTAGGTATGACACTATTTTAATAGGATGCAGACTGCAAATAAAAACATACTTTATGTCTACAATATATTTAAGACAGAGCAGCTTCGGAGACTCCAACTTTCTGACCTTAGAACAAACAGAAAAAAGTATTAGGGACTAACAATTTAAAAGCACGTATTACTTAAGAATGGGATTTCTATTTTAGGTCCTTGCAAGGAAACCTTATGCATGGTATGAAGTACACTTTAAAGGTAAAACGTGTGGTTCAGATCTACAATTTTTTATTTCTAGTGACTTTAATTTTGGACACATGTAGGAATAAAGTTTAACATAAATAAAACACAAACAAAAAAGCCCATCCAAGCTAACCAGATTAAAATTCAAATGAAAAACCTGTTTGGTTTTACAACGTACTCATACGGACTAAATAGCGTCAAATAATGCTGAGTTGTTCTGCATCAAAGTATATTGTAATCAAAAAATATAATTCCCACTATATCTAAGATACATTGAATTATTATAGAGTGAGGAGTCACACTAGCAGCATCCTTTTCAATTCTTCTATAGTTAAAGAGTATTTTAATATGAAGGGCCAAGGGCTTAAGTGCCCAACCTGCTGTCCAAACGTGCCATCAGAGTAAAAAATGGTGCATTATAGAAGACAAAGTATGACCGGGGCCTTTAGCCAGCAGCTGGTATTCTAGCTCAGCGGGGAACAACTTTGGCTTTTAAAACATGAACATTTTTCCCAAACATTGTTGTTACAAAAAATAAAATAAAAAAGAGGTTCATAAAACATTTAACCGATTTACGGTAGGTGCTTAAGAACATTTTGTTTTCCAAAACCAAGAAAGCTAATACATTAATTATGTAGGTTGAATTAAAAGTATTGAGTGAAAATTAGAGTACCTGGCATAGCGAATAGGCTTGTCTTCAGTGTACCCGGCTCGGCTGGCACCGCAGGATGGGAGCCCTCCATGGACACCGTCTCTTGGGAGCAGGAGCGCGAAATCACGTCCGCCGACTTCTTCTTCCTCTGCAAAGCCTTTTGGATCGTAGCGGGGTCAGAGGGCAGGTTGGCCAGCTGGTGGAACACGTTGCGCTTGCGGATAATGGCGTAGACGAGACTGCAGTTTCCTGGCGCCGGGATAGCAATGATTACGTAAACAATAAGGGGCCACATAGGCACAGAATGGATCCGACATACCGTCAAATTGGTACTGGATAATATTGTTGAAAGCCTCCAGAAGGAAGAATACGAGGTGATGGTTCTGAAGTGCAGAATACAGAAACCAGGTGGTGGAGAAAGCCTCCAGCAGGTGGAGTAGTTTATTAGCAGCTACCATTGACAGGCTCTTCAAATAGGGGGAAACTGCAACAAGAATAACAATAACAGATGCAATATTTAGAATATTCAGATTTTATTAAATTCAATGTAAACATCAGCGGTTTACATTTCAAGGTGGTTTTAGAACAATGTAAAAAAGGAAGATGCCTATTTACCATTTACAATAATAGTGAGCAGACAGTCAAAAAGAGGTTGGAGTCGCTGGTGTCCTGTAGTGACAATTTTGTGAAAAACCTGCAAAGCAAAGAGAGAAACAGTGAGACGTCACGTCATTTTTAGTGAACTATGATCATTCGCATTCACGGTACAGCCTCAGCTCTCACCACTATGAGCAGGTCTGCATGCGTCCCTGTGAACACCGGGATGTCCATTGGAACGTGGAGAGAGTACGGTTTGTTCAAGCGAACACCGAAGTTTCTCTCACCGCTCAGGAGGAGCAAAATAAAGACGCCGATGTGCATGAGTCCGACACGGGCTGCAAACCGAAGCACAACTCGATTAGATTTGACATTACGAGACCAGAATTTTCCTCCAGCTCCATCAAGTCGATACGTTGAAGAACGACTTCAATTCTGAATTAAAGCTCCAAATGTACAAACCCCTTCCCCTCCAGTTCTTTAAAATAACTCTAGCTCAGTGAGAAACTTTCTTAAATTCCATGTAAATTTGGATTAAGACTGACAAATTATACTTGACCTTTGATTTGGATGCATTTGTTACATGAATATATGCCTGATTGTTTAAAAGCAGCTTGTTCCATGTACTCAGAAAAATGACTTACATTGATCAGCCCTGGCATCATTTAGGTAATATAAAATGGGAACAAGAACATCCAGGACGTCGCTGCTCTTCAGGACAAAAAACAAAAACTTCTGGGGAGTGAAGAATATGATAAAATTAAGTTGCTTAGTAAAAGTAGAGACTCTACTAATGTCCCAGTTTATTTTAGTTTGACCTTATTAAAGTCGCAGAGTTTCCAGAATAACACCAGCAACTCTTGGTGGAACTGGATTTTCTTGGTGGAGTGCGGCAGGTAGGTTTGGGTCAGAGGATTGGTCAGCAGACGAGCGAGGCCCTTCAGCACGAAGTCAAAGTCCTACCAACAGAGGCACACAAAGGTACGTTTCAATAAAATAAGTTAACAAAAATGTTTTTTTTCTTGTTTAAAGACTAATAAACGAACCTCTTCTCTGTGAATTCTTGACAAGTAATTGACAAAGAGGTTTTCAGGGCCAGCATTCTGCACATAGATCAAGAGTTTTTTTGTTAGTTTTTGGGGGGTTTTGCTTTCAGATGAAGATATATATATATATATAAATAATAAAAAAAGTTTTTTTTTTTTTTTTTTTTATACCTCTAGCTCCTCTATGCTGGATGAAGAAGGAGCAGGTCGGGGACCTCCTCCATCGTGCTCCAATGTCACAATAAGGATCTGCATAGCCTGCTCCACCAACTGCTCCCGGTAATCCGCGAACAGCAGATGGTTGTAGGGAATGCCATAACCCACCGGATCATAAGCGCAAACCACATTAAGGAGAGATGTGAACAGAGGCAGAGCGTGTCTGGGAAAAAAAAAAAAAAAGAAGAAGAGTTTGTTAGAGATTTACTGAAAACGCAGATCTCAGTAACCATTTACCTGCATGTCCTGTTTCGGCAACTTTGCTAAATCCACAAAGACAATGTAAATTTGTTCATTTTTACATAATGACAAAATGATGTTGAAAAACCTTAATCGCAGTAAAATGGTTTAAATGGTTTTATATGTATACACAAATTCAAATCTCAGCATAAAACCAAACTCCCTCAACCACAAGCTCAAAAAGAGCTACAAACTGGGTGTGTTGTGTTGTTGTTTTTTAAAATGATCATTCAGTGTGCATCAGCAAAAACATTGAAACATGCAAACAGTAATCCATCTGCATCGGTCGATGATAGAGAGGCGGGGCACGTCCTGGACAGGTCAGCAATCCATAAAAGGACTTTCTCTATTGATTGTTTTTATGTTCTAAGTTTAATATGATTTTTTTCCCCCGTTAGTTGTAAGTCATAAAAGGCTAAATTAAAAATCAACACTTCAAACACATCTCTCTCAGTCTGATAAACCTATATCTAAAGTTTTAGTTTTTAATTCAAACTAATTCACTGTTAAAATAGTTCTATTAAAGTCGTCCAACTGTACATGGCGATGTTTTTTCCCCAACTTTGGATGAATATTAAAAAGCCTGTCACCTGTTGTCTGTGGAGCAGAAGAACGTGACCCAGGGGTTGAGGACGCTGTTGTCCGGTGAAGGAGCAAGATACATGGCCTCTGAGAAACACGTTAGTAACAATCTCAGCAGCTCTGCCCTAAAGGGAGAAAAAATATGGATTATGTCACATAAGGTGGAGGAAAATATGAAAATGTTGTGTTTTATAAGTTGTCAGATGCACAAGCTTGGAAAAGAAAACTGACCTGTTGAGGTCATGGATGTAGTTTAGGGGAGGGGACTGTGCAAATCCCACCCCAGCCTCCCAGATGTACTCACAGCTGTCTAAAGACTGCATGTTCTCCACTGAGTCCTGAAAATTGTCACGATAAACAATCTTAACTTAATTTCACCAAATGAGAACACTTTACACATTTCCAATGCTGAAGACTACCATGGCCAACTTTTAACACTACTAACATTAAACAGTCAAAGTGTAATGTGCATTTTGTCATTGGAAATGAAAGCCTAAATTGATCCTCTCAACAACAAAAAAAATATATACTATAGTTCAGGTTAGAGTCCAAATGTGCACTGTGAGTTTAAGGCTGTCTGAGTTGACATTATTTACAGCTTAAAGGAGGAATGTTGATTTCTTCCTGGTCTAATCAAAACAGCATTCATTACTTGTCGCCATCTCTGTTTTCTGCCTTCAGTAAAACCAGAGGGACAGGTTGGTGAGGCAATTTCCGATCAGGAAGAAGGAAACATTGCTGAGAAAACTAAACTTCCAATCAGGAAACAAAATAAGAGACAAGCTGGGAAGAGCCAGAAACTATTTCTGAAAATGTTCTAAACCAGGGTTAATTTTACTGCTGGCAAACATTGACAAATAAATGGCGTGGTAAATTAGACTGCTGGCACACTGGGTTCTCACAGGTCCTCTTCTGTGAGTGTGCACAGTGAAGTCAGGGCAGAAGAGCAGGTCAGCGACCGCCAGCAGCAGCGACTCAGCCAGTGGTCGAGCTCCATCATCGTCATCCAGCTCATCTGTCTGAAAAAGGATTCGCACAAGAGGCTTCATCTGCATGTCCAAACTCTCTTCTGTTCACCAACATAAATGATTTACTTTAATCCAAAATAGAACATTCCTCCTAGAATTTTGACAAAGGAATCTACTCTGCTTTGTTATTCCAATAATGTTCCTAACAGAGAGGAAAAAAAAGGCCAAAAATGTGGACATTACCCCATGGACTCGGACATGAACGTTGACATTTAAATCAAGTTCATAACATCAGAGGCTCTTGATCTTGTAAATAATATTACCAAAATAGGAGTGTCCACGTTTAGATGCTGCATTGGCAGCTTTACTTTGTATTACTTCTTTAGACAGAGACATATCCATAATAAAAAATAGAGGTAAAAATTGCAGCTACAGGAAAATAATACATAATTTCAGCAAATATTGGGATGGGACGTCTTAAAAATGGTCAAACTAAAATGTCCAATTGAATTGAAAATGTGCCATTGTGTCATTATCAGCACCAATTGAGGCAAAGGTCTTCCAGACAACCATCAGCTATATATATTCACTTGAGTCAAATTAAAATCTAAGTTTAATATACTGTGGGTGACTTTAAAAATACAACCTGAGCGAATAAAATCAAGCAGAGGTGGTGAAAAAGTGGAATCCAAAATGACAGATGCAGAAATACAGCAGAAATAACAACACAGCTACATTGACATCCGCTAATTAATTGCTATCTGACGATAAGGCAACCCAAAACGACCCTAAACGGATACATAAAAACATTAGCACATTGTCTTCACCCCAGCATGTCCAGCACCAGGCACCGTAGACCAGAAGAACCCTCTCCAGTCTTGGTCCTCGAAGATGTAGGGAAGAATCCGGGTGAGGATGCGAGTGCAGTTCAGGACCACCTGCTTCTCCCTATCAGTGGGGCAGCCGGACTCTGCTCCCTGCACAAGTTTCTCCACGGCCTACAAGACAAAAAAACTAAAAATAAAGCAGTGTGACATGGCATCTTTTTATCCAGTTTTACTGTTGCTTCAAATGTATATTAGATGTTGCATTTAAAAAGTGGGTTATGCTGTAAATCTACAACACTGTTTTGTTTTTGCAAACCATTAAGAAAGAAACCTGCATTTCACCGACAGTGTGCGGGAGCTGTGGCTTAAAACAGATCACAAACCCCCCCGTAACCAGCTTTGCTTCGAGAGCTCTCATCTCCTCGCTCTTCATTTAATTAAGTTGCACAACTGTGTCTGTCTGCTTTGTTTCAGATACGCAGCTTCAAACGGAAGCTGGGAATAAGAGAAGCAGGAAGCGGGGAGGGAAAAAAAAATAAAAAGGAAGGGAAGTTGAGTCATTATCCTCGCATCTAAGGAGCTCTGGAAAAACAAAATAAAATGAAGAGAAAAAAAAGCTTGAACTCCCTCACTAATTTAGCTTTAATGCAGGGAGGTCCTCATATAAACCTGTAATGTGTGGGTTTGTTTTGAATGTGCACCTTATAACAGAGGGTGGCCAGGTTAGAAGGGGACTCCTCTCTGACAGCTCTGATCTCTGCTGCGGGCACCAGAGCAAAAACATCCTGGACCGTGATGGTGGTGTCTGCCCAGAATTGGTCCCAGAAGGAATCCTCCGTGGCTTCCACTGGCTGAGGAGAGACAACGTGGGACACAATCAGTCCCCGGAATCAGCAGATGGATCTCATTTCGGCCACAGAAGTCAAACATAGCATTGCCTCCCTTGTCTTTATTTCTTTTCTTTCAGATATCTGCCTGTGCAGCTGCCCACCACCTTAATTGCAGAGTAAACAGTGGATGCTCTGAGCTGCGCACCAGGCTCAGCCTCCACCTGCCGCATCTGCGTTTGTTTATTCCCGGAATGACGTCATACACTCTGATTTCTGCTAGTTATTCTCTGCAAACGCGGATTTTATACATATGACTTGTGTCCCAATCCTATTTCTAAAACGGAACACACGCACTTTTTTATTTTTACAATGAGATTATAAACATCAGTCCGTCTGCAAGATCAAATGTTGTTTCTATCAATATTATTTTGCCCTGCAAATGGAGATGAATTTTGTGTCGGCCGCCGCTGTGTTGCTCCTCGCTGTGATGCTCGGATAGTGGGAATCATTTGTTCCCCTGGAGCTTAGATGTGTGTACCTGCGTTTTAGTCGTGAGCTGGATCACCGCCTTCCTGAAATTCAGCTTTGAGTCGCTGCTGCCCATCGCGCTCGATTCCCTTCAGACACAGACGCAGATCTGCTGCCGCTGAGAGTCCCTGTTAATCTCACAACAGGTGTTGTGCCGAGAAACGCGTGCCTGCCGGAAATCGCATGCCCTGTCGCGGGAGCGCGCATCGCTCTAAACTCAAATGTTATCCTATTGATATAAAACTTATACCAGGAGTTCATAGACCTACTCTGATTTTGTAGAAACAGTTATTTCACTCTTGACTCTTTACAAATGGTCTGTATTGTTGTAATTGTAAATGGTTCCCTTTCTTACAAATTTGAATTTATTGGGAGGATCATTAAATGTGAATAAATTCAAATTGATGGTTTGATACAGTTATTGTATCAAGTCACACTTGTCTATATGGCCAGTTTCCCACTTATGTGTATTACATGTATTTATGTTATTCTTCAGCACTGATTGTGTTCTTTAGGCTATGATTGCAGAGACAAAAAGTCACAGACGTATATATGAGAAAGTTTTAAGAAATAGTTAGCTTTGTTACATTTATTGAAAAAGAAAATCAAATGATTCCTATTCCATGCTTCACCTTACTTCTACCCCCTCTCTATTTTTAGCCCAAAAACTCTCATTTCATTATTCCTTCAGTACAGGTGCAGTTTTTACATGTGACATATTTTTCTTTGACATAATTGGTTTTCCAAAAATGTATGTTATGAATATTCTTTTGTTGAACTAAATAAAAAAGTGATTTAATTTTTATCTCAAACCAAAATAAAAATTGTTTGTACATGCTTTACATTTTTGCAAGGTTGCATTGACAGATTTATTTTGTTCAGTTTTCTCGCAATAGCAATATTAAAGAAATAAGTTTTTCTAAATAATCAGAGTAGTTCTATGAACTCCTGGTATAAGTTTTATATCAATAGGATAATATTTGAGGACAATAGAGAGGGCATGCAGAAATTGGCAGGCTCAGAAATTAAAATGCCCCCCCCCCCCCTCTTACATTAATAGACTAGACACTTAAGCGTGATATCAAATGTTCTACATAATGAGCCTTTGTTTTGTAATGCTTAAAGTTATTATGGTGTTAAAAGAAAAATCGGGGAATTGTAAACCAACCTTCAAAAGTTTCCTCTTGGGTCAGATTTCAGTCCGTTTTGTCATCAAAATGCGAGAGTTTAGAGCAATGCGCGCTCCCGCGACAGGGCATGCAATTTCCGACAGGCACGCGTTTCTCGGCGTAACACCTGCCTACACTTGAGTCATTGGCGGAGGCGTTTCTTTTCTTTTTTTCTTCTTTTTTTTAACTGTTGGAAGGCTGGTCGGAATTATGGAGCGTCTGACGTGCCAGATTGTAATGAAAAACTAAGTAAAACTACAGGTAAAATCAACCAATGTCTTATATCTATCCAAAATAATAATAATAATAATAATAATAATAATAATAATTTATTTATTCATCCCCGCAGGGAAATTACTTTGCAGTTGCAGCATATAGAGTAGTAGTCAAAAAAAAAAAATTGTAATAAAAAGGCTGTAAAATGTAAAATGCTTTAAATTAGATGTACAACAGTTGCAGTTGTGCAAAGTTGAAGTGATAAAATTAGAGCAGAACAATTAATTCGTTTTTATTGTACATCGAGATGGCATGTGGCAGCAAAGATTTCCTGTGTCTGTCCCTTTGACATCGGAGCTGAAGCTGTCTAAGCGAAAAGGTGCTCTGCTGTCTTTCCACTGTGTGGTGGAGACGGTGCTCGTTGTTGTCCATGATAGACAACAGCTTCCTCTGTTTCCTCCTCTCCACCACATTTTCCAGGGACTCTAGCTTTTGTCCTACAACAGAGCCAGCTTTCCTAAAGATTTTGTCCAATATGGTAAAATGCAGCATACAATCATAAAAAATAACAATAGTATGGTGTCTTGTAGCCAGTATTAATTAAATAATTATTATTTTTTTATATTTAGGCATGTCGATAACAGGTATATTAAATGATCCGAAATGATAAAAAAAACGTGTTTTGCCATGTATGTTATTGGACATACAATAAATTTGTTTTGGTGTTGGCAGTTTTGTAGTAGGTGCATAAAAAATATCTAAAATATGGATATGAAAATATTTGTATATATGAACATATTAAATGAAATTTCTATTTTTTAACATATTGATGATTTAATTTGTTCTCTTCGTTTATCAAAACACATTTATGGGATCGTTTTATTTAGTTTCTTAAATTAAATTGTAGCCCTTTTGGATTACTTAAGTAAATGGGAGAAATTGATATCAAACCTACTATGTTAAGCTTTGTTTAACCTGTTTAACAATAAAACAACATGAAATAAATGTAACAATTTCTCCTTTTGAGAAATATGATTGTACAGTAAAGGGGATTGCTACGACAAATACAGTTATTTATACGAAAAAGAATGTAAAGGAATAGATTACCAGGATTCGGTTCTCTCGTTCATGTAAAAATACGGCAGAAAGAACCTGCTCGGAAACGGAGGACTCTTCTGTACTCCACGCGCATGCGCAGTGAGTTGTAAACAGAGCAGTTACGGTTAGCCGTGTTAATATCGGGAGCTAGCTTGTTTGAGCTAACGTCCAGGGCGTTATACCGGGTCCCGGCATATGTCGGCATTTTATTTTACCTTAGCAGCACCGTGAGGAAATCCTGCATTAGATAACGTTGTCGGCAAATGTTAAGAAAAAACGCTCAAAAAAGAATAAATGTTCAAAAATAGGTCACTTTAACGTTCGGTTTAGCCTGTTACCAATGACAAAGCGCCTGAGAGCAATTGTTAACCAGCTAGCAAAAACGTTCTGGTTTCTTTTTACTATTTCAAGCTGCTTATAGTTCACCGTGTTGCTTAAAAACGTGTAGTTTATTAATATAGCATTGCTGCCAACATGGACTCCAGGATGTCCACTTTATTCGGTGTAATTAATTAGTTTTGGTAAAGTTAGCTTAAGCAAAGCAATAGGCCAACAACAGACATCTTGAGACGATAAGAGAAAAAAATCATTTCGGATTTTACTAAAACCACGACAGCAACCCCTCCAGGTGGAGAAGGTTTTATCATATGTTGACTGAAAACAGGTGAGTTAATTCTTCATTTGAGTGTTGTTTCTATTAAATCGAGAGGGGTTTAAAAACCCCAGCATTGATCATTCACACCTCATAGTAGCCATTTTAAAGAGCCTAGATTCTGCTGGAGTAGCAGTAGTTCATGTGCTGTGATGTTAACCCAGCACATGTAGTTAGTTTGGATTCATCTAGGAGAGTTATTGTTTGAAATTATCAGCTTGTCTACATGGTTATATAACATATTAAAGTTCGCTTTCTCTTTGCCTCAGTTTTGTTATTTTTTGTCAAATGTATTTGTTTTTGTTAGTTTGGTTTTTTTTAGCTAAACATTTTTCACATTTTGTTACATTTACACCAATAAATTAAAATGTTTTTTTTTTTTTTTTGTGCATAATTGTGTTGCGTAAGCAAAAGGATGCATGGTTTTTAAAGTGCCCTACTATAGCAAATAAAATAAAACCAATGAAGTTGCAGTTAACGTAACCTGGAATCCCTGACCAAATAAGGTGATCGCAGCAATTTCAGCTGGAAGTCTTGCTTGCTCTTTCCTATACAAAAAAAAGAAAATATATATATATATATAACTTTGGAGCGTTAATATGTGTATAAAACATTAAATTTCAGCTTTGGCTGAATGCTTACACCCCATCTCTGAGTATCCTTTTCTATGGTTGTGCAATCTTTATTCTTACAAATATTCAGTTCCGTTTCGCCTGTTACCGATGAAGACTTGTGTTCCAACAACATGAAGCCGCCACCACTATGTTTCACCATGTTACGGTGCTTATGTGCTGTGCTAGTCTTCTGTCAATTATAATGTGTTAAAATCCTGGAAAATAAGTTCTGTTGTGCTCATATATATATATACCAAAAATAACTCTTCCAACCCACTTCCTGCGGCTTTTTTCATCAACAACCAAACTGCATCAATGGAGTGCATGACTATTAGTCCTGCTGTCAAAGGCTTTTCCATCTTTCCAGCTAATTTTGATTGAGATCATTTTTAACAGCTGTTCACTATTGTGGTGACTGCTGAAGGCATTTGTTTGCACTGTACAAAGGACTTTTATTTTTATGTATAAAACCCATTGAAAGCCATGTAGACTTCCTCCACCTCACAGTTGTGTACTGTGTTTTGTTGGTCTGTCTCATGAGATCTAAACCAAAATGTTTGAGGTGTGTGGTTATACCATGACAACATATACTTTTGCTTCAGTGTTTTAAGTGATTTTATGTGTATTTCTTTGTTAATACAGGAAACGACAGCATAGCTGTGGTGATGAGGAGAGCAGCCACCTGGTGCCTCAAGCCAAACGGCTGAGCGGAGCTCATCCTCTCTCTCCTGAGCCGGGTCGAGATGCTTGGGACTCAGAGGTGCTCTCTCTTTCTGAATCTCTCCCCAAAAACAGATGAAACCTTTGGGATTCTTTTGTTTTTGGTAGACTTTTGCTCTGACTATAAAAGGCTTTTTTCATGTCTAAAAACAGATATCCAACAGTGAGAGCAGCAGCAACATTAGCAGCCCCGAACATGCAGCTGGGAGTCGGTGTGCTTTGGTTCCCTGTAGTCCATTCAGCGCCGGCGTCTCGTCGGAGCAGGGCGGCCCAGTGAATCGGCTGTCGTACCTGCAGATCAACCGTATCCTCAGGGAGGCCCACTTCTATAGCCTGCAAAGCCGAGGTCAGCTCAGAGACCCAAGATGAAGTAACATTGTTGTCCAAGACGCCAAATGACTGAAATCGTGTCCCAGTGTCACATGCTGATCGTTTCTCTCTGCTCTTCCTCTTCCCATCCTCAGTCATCGCAACATGTCACAGCTGTATCTGTGGGTGCATGGCAGTGTCTATGAGCAGTTCATCTATCACACAAACCTAAAGGATTTTCAGTTGAGCAATAACAACTTTGATAACTGTGATCTACACAAAACATTCAACCATTCACTTATGTTCTTGTAAATCCGGCTGACCGACTGCTCTGAGAGCCTTAAAGTGTACATGACTGATTGTGGGTTCTTGTATGTTCTCTTTAAATTGTACATGAAAAAAGTAGAATTTTCCAAGTGGCACCAAACACAAGTTTGGAGGCAATCAGTAGGAAGTGTTTAATTTTAAAGTAGGGTACTGATAGGAGTGTAGGTAAATGGACCAGTCTCAGGGAGGATATGTCTTAGACTGCTCTCTTGCTTTCATTTTTTTTTAAAGGGGGGGGGTTTACTTGGGTAAGACAATTTCAATGTTATAGACTAGTTTAGTTGAAGACAGGCCATAGAACATAGGGGTTTGTTGTTATAGCCTTCCAAAATATGTCAAGGATCATATTTTAGGATGCCCGTATTTGGATATTTCTCTAAAACGTTGTAGTTTGTTAACAGACTTCATTATTTTTCTTCAACCTCATACTCTGGGTTAATTTTAGATTTTTACATTCCCCAGACTTATTGGAGACTTAATTTTTATGAGCACGTTGTACCAATCTCTTTGCTGCCTTATAAGGAATACATTTTCTGATCAAAGACATAAAGTTCCTTGCAAAAATATTTATACCTATTGGCATTTTTGTGACATTTCATCACAACCACACATTTTACTGCTTTTTATTGAGTTTTCTTTTTGTGATAGAACAACACAAAGTACCAATGTAAAGATGAAAAACAAATATAATTTTATTTTTTTTCTTCGCTAATAAAATCTAAAGGATTTAAATTTCATCACATTCTTTTTGGCTATGAATCTTTACCTGTATATATTGCTGTAAAACCCCTACTTCACTATACGCTGATTACGTTAGGTGGTTATTTTGATTCCATTATAATACAGATTTTATATAGGTTTCTGTGGATTGAGATGCCATCTGCTGTAATACTTTTTTTTTTTTTTTTCCTCTGATGGACGATAAAACAATTACAATAAAAACATTACAACACATTTATATGGAACAAAAAATTTCCATTAACAGTAATACAGGCAGACTTTAAGTTTAAATTAACAGAGTACATTTAATTTATCCGGCAGTAACTTTTTGGACCATTATTTAAATATTTGTTACAAGATAAATAGATCACAACTAATAATGTAAAACTGATTAGTCTATGTTGCAAACATGTTTTCACTCTTTGTTGTTTACACCTAATTTCTCTGAATGCCACAAGGGTTCGGGGTAGTGGCAATTTCTGAGATCATCAATTTGTTTTAATTAGTTTAAACAAAAATAGAAGTAATAATAATCAAAATTCTAAAAAAAGAATAATGTGAATCAAAGCTCCACGTATTGTTTTGTAACCCAACCTCCCTGACGTCTGTGTTATGTGTCTTTAGTCTTGCTCACCAACGTTAAAAAAAAAAAGTGCCCCTAAAGAGCAGCTGAATTTATACTGAAACCACTATTTCAAATCGCATATTCTGTCTACATATACATAACTTTGTGTTGATCTATGACAAAAATCTGAGTAGTTAATTGTGACGTTTGGGTTTATGGTAATGGTTGAAATGAGAGCAAGTCCTTGTAGTTTTGTCCTTCCATCTCTTTTTTCACATGTAGGGGGTCATTGTCTCGATAACACAAAAAAAAAAAATGAAACGAAATTTCTTAAATGGTTGTAGACCCCAAATATTCATTCAGACCAGTCCCACTTAAAATAAAAACAAACATTTCTTCATAGATTTGTTTATTTTTTTTGCCCACAGAAAAACGTTTCTAGTTTTATTGTGAGTCTATTACCACGAGCCTTCCTGCCCTATTCAAAGGCTGCTGAGTTTGCCTGTGTGCACTGTATGCCAGCGGATCATCCTGACCCGGTCCTGATGCAAGGGAAAGAATCAGGAGGATTGGTAATTTGTTGTCCTTGTGCAGCAAATTTGAATTCAGTGTGTGGAGAAAGCTTTTTGGAGCTGTGGGTCATATTTATTATTTTGGGATTATATATTTTTTGTATTTAGAAATGCAAAATATTAACTTGACAGGTTTTTGTTTCCGCTTCGGCGGATGTCCTCATTTAAGAAAATAAAAGTCGATTTTAAAGTGAAACGGTCTTATTTGATGCTTTAAAAAAGAAGAAGAAGACGACTCTTTCATCCTGCTCTTGTTCCGGTGGATAGGATGGTTGGCTGTTCATCTCAAGCTCGGGTTTTCTACCAGAGTTCAGCTATTTGAGGGCCCCTTAACGTTACTTCACAGATGTGTCTAGGACTGCTCATCTGGAGATGTGTGATGTCTCACATCCGTTGGAGCCAGCTGTCTAGTGTGGTGTCACCGCTTCAGGTGCTCCAGTGACCACGGACACAACAGCCGTCTTCATCTGCCAGGCCTTTCCTAGCTTAGCAATTCTCTGTAGTTACATGTGTTTTGTTTTCTGATGTTTCCATCATTTGGGACGACCAGTTTGTATGAGCCAAAGATGTTTAGTTTTTTCTTTTAACATAAAACTAACCTTTTAAATGTTGGTATATTTTACATCTTGCTATGAGACACTAGATTGTTTCTATGGTCTAAGCCTTTACACGAGATGTCGGCTAGTATGGCAGATCTGGCTTTTATTCTTGTGCTCAAGGCCTGTTCCTGTTCTGCCAGAACTGCTTTGGAGCTGACCACCAGTCCAACCCTCTCTAACCAATACTGTAATTTGGCAATGTAAGCCTCTTTAGCTATTTGTTGGGAGTAAATCACATGCGGAGGTTTTCCATCCCATGACGGTTTCATCAGCTCCTTCCCTTCCAGTGGCCAGTGAACCCACCATGCATGGTTAGGAGCTTTCCTGTTTTAACACCAGTGGTCTAATTTTCCTCCTTTGGCATACGTGTTACCCCAGCAAAGTATTTGACTTCCCAGAAGTAGTGCAGTATAGTAGAGTCAGTATCTGGGTACCAAATCTCAATAATGTGAGAACGTCTTCATCCCAAGTTCCAAGAGCACCGAGTGTTGGAGGCAGTATTGTTCACTCTTATCAGCACATACCTGCCAGGTTGGCGTGTATTATATAGTTTGTTCTGGATCTCCTCACCATCACAAATGCCCAATAATGACTGGTTTCCCAAGAACTGAGACCCTTTTTAATGAGATATGACCCAAGTCTTAGAAAGGCTTCTTTAATTAGCACAGTGCATGTCCTTGTCACGGACACAGCAACAGATTACATATATTAATGCACCACTTGTAACCACAGTTACCGTGGTGGAGGCGCCAAGTCCTCATTACTGGCCTGCTTCGATGCCGCCGTCCGCCCTCCCCACTCAACTTCTTCTAAATTTGAGACGACAAATGGGCTGGTGATACATAAGAGGCCTCCCACACAGCAGCAGCAGCGCTCTTTTAATCAGTACCTTCCTGTTATAACAGCAGAATAAAGAAGGTGTCAAGGGTTACTAAGGGTTTTGTCTTTGAATAGTCTAATTGCATGTATGTTTGTTTAGGTAAAAAAATAAAAATACAGGAACCTTGCCTTATCTAATTAACTGACTGAAAATGCATTTAAGAACCATACAGATCAAAGAAATGTCTTTGAATGCCACACGATACAACATTTTTGGAAATTGAATGTATTTTAGTCATTTAAAATATAATCATTTAGGTCTTTTATGTTGGTTTGTGTAAGTGATTTTAAGGCCCCGATTCCTGAATAAAATGTACATTTTGCTGTCAGCTAAAACAAAAAGGACTTTGGTCCACTTGATGCAACAGTTGCATCAAGTGGACCAAAGTCAGCAATCCTCCTCCTTGTGAGGCTGAGCCACAAAATTGTTCTTCATTGTTTATTACACTCACATAGAATTACTATTAAACTTTCCGTATTATTAAAATGAACACAAGTATTTTATAAAAGGCTCCACTTCGCCTGGGATGTGTCTGTGTGACTTATTGCATTTGTAAACAGAATAGGTAATTGATCTATAATAAGACTTGAAAAGGAAACATAGGCAACACTGAGTATTTTCCATCCAACTAGATGAGTTAGATTGAAATGATTCTAAGCAAAATGTCTGGTTTGTCTTGCATATGTAAAAAAGAATCAAATCAAATAAACCAACAGAGGGCAGCAGACACCTTGGCTTTCACTGGTTGTGCTCACCAGGACAATAGATGCCTGGTAATTCCACGGTGGGATCTAGAAGTGTGGGCTTGGTGAAAGATTACTTATCTTTAATCTGTTTTCTTAAACAGAAACGCACCCAGATCCTTTTTTTTCTGGGCATCAGACAGATATGAGAATAAGTGATGATGAATGGTTTGTTTCAACCCAGTCCAGGGGCAAGAGAGAGTTAAATGGACTGTCCTTGTTCTGGGATCTTTGTATGCGCATATTTTGTTAGATTTCCTCGGTGGCCAGTGAAACAGATCCGGGCTGGCCGATGATTTGTTTTCTTGGTCTTCCACCGAAGATGAATGGACAGCAAACCTCCAGGATGCATAGAGCAAACGCGTCTGCTTTGTTTGTTTTTTTTGCCTTTTTCACATTATTACTGGCACAATTTGTAGCACAATTACAAATCTTTATTTCAATACATTAATTCAATTTAAAAACTACTTTAAGAGGAAAACGTTTTAATAACAAAATAATTTGATAATTCGTATAAAACAATTTAAGCTGAACTAGTTTAGTTATTTATACACAGTCTTGAAAAGTCTAGTAAAGTATTGCATTTCTTTGTAATTGTCTTTGAGTTCTGGATAAGTAGGAGTGAAAATGGTATTGAAAAATATTTTCTTTTATTTTCTCAGGAACAAAAAAAAAACTTTGCTGATGGTCAAACTCAAAAACCATTGATTTTACATATTTAAATTGAAATTACACGATTGATTGATCAGTATTGTGTTTTTCTTTTTAAATGAGTATTTAATGACATAATCTGCATTTATTTAAAATACAATAATGATTGGAACTTAAGAAAACATAAAGTTAAGGCTGAGTCTGAGTTTAAGGTCACCTTGTGTTTAAACTGGGAGTAGCTGACAACCGACAATTCATTTGCCTCATTTTGTCATTTATCTTGGAGTTACTGACAAATATAAGAAAGGTACCAGTTTAACCTAAACTATCCTTTGTATGTTAAGCATCGGCCACCCTCCCGCGACCTTGCAAGGATAAACAGATGTTACCAATGAATGGATGGACTTATTATTAAATGAAAAAATCTGTAGAAACCATTATCGTACACTTCTTCTAAAACAGATCCTTCATAATCAATAGCCTATGACTTTATGCAATCCACTGGTAAAAATGTAACATTACATAAAAATGATTTGACAAACTGATTTGGTAAAAATGACAACATGATGCATGGAAGCTATTTGATTTCAAAGTCATAAGGACAAGAGACAATGTGTAAGTCACGTGTTATCATGTTACAAAAAAACATGCATTCAGTGCAATATCAATGCGGTTTAAATCAACCAACCGTGGCAAACAATAATGGATAAGCACCAAAGTTAATATTTGTACATATCCATCAGCCAATAACAGTCCAGGTTGGTGTATATTTCCAGCTCCTTTTCAGCAAACTATAAAATTCAGACCAAACAAAGTCTCAGCTAAGTAACTTCCCAAAACGAAATCAAGGATTAAAACTTGTGAGTAAAAAAACTTTTTATCTGTTTTTTTTGTTAAACATGTAAAAATATATTTGAACAGCTGCCGTCTGGCTTAAAATGGTGATTTAGTTGGCATCACGTAAGGAATTGTCCCATCCTGGCCAACACAAACATCTGCTTTGCCCTGGTTGATATCAGACAAAAATAACCCCACAAGCTCTGCTGCCACCCCCGAAAGGAAATATGCCTTCGCACATTGACTCGACCAGAGCTGTTCTGAAACCAAAATATATTTATTTTCTTTTACTCTGATGCTAATTCCCTAAACAGGATCTGTAAATCTGTAATGCCGTAATGCAGCACAGAAACAGACCCGTTACTCGCCCTACAGCTGTCTGCCGTTTTAGGGCTCTGAACAGACTGAACAGACAAGCCACACAGCCATCAGGCCCTGCATTCATAGGTCACTGTCTCCAGTTCCACTTTATGGCCTTCCTTATTCAGTTTCACACAATGCATTCCAGCGACAATTTACAGTTTTTATTGCAGAGCAAAATCACTGTCAAGGCTCCAGTCAGTCATCATAAGTGTTCGCCTCACCCTCCTTATAGGACTCCATGTAAGCCAGACCTAGGTTTAGTTTTTGTTTTATTTGTCCACATACACTGTGTCCACACAAATTAATACCCAAAATATTCAAAATTGTTTCTATCAATTTTTTCCCCCTCACAAAACGTAAACCATGGTGGGAAAATCATTTAAAAAAAACATAACATACATCTTGTATTGCAGTAGCAGGATGTCACACAAAAAAATCAATACATTTATATTTATGGATTTATTCATTTTGGGAACCGAATCCCATGTTAAGAAATCATTGTTTTTAACAGAATGACAATGACCACACCGATTGGCACCCTCCATAATAAAACAGATGCAGCCAAAGTTTCATGTTATTTTTATTTTTAAGTTGCAAAGGAACATTTAATTAGTAATCCATGACTTCCTGGTCAATGTCAAATTCAATTTAGCCCCCCCCCCCCCCCTTTTGTTTTTACCAAAATAAGAAAGCAGAGAAACAAAGGCAAGATTTCAACTGAGTGTGATGCAGCATAATTTTCTAGTTATTCAAGTGTGCAAAATTGTTCAGGATGGTGCACAACAATAACTTTACTTGTATTTAAAGCACTGAATGGATCTGAAAAGCCTACATGATGACACTGAGATAAACTCAGTCCTTTTTGCTATTCCTTTAGGCATGTTTAGGTGAATGCAGAGAGGCGTAAACCACACCCCTTTTTTTGCTCCGCAAACCCAGAGCATGCTTGGTAATCACACAAGCGAGTCAAGGTGAGGCAAGGGAATTTTATTTGTACAGCACATTTCAGCAATATGGCAATTCAAGATGCATGGTCAAAAAATGACATGAAGTTCTGGTTGTTATTAATGAAATTCTTCTCTAAACAAACAACATTTTAGCCATGATTTAAGGGAACTCAGTGTTTCAGCACTTTTGCGGTGTTCCCTGAGCTTTTTTCAGATCAATAGAGTGTGAAAACTGAATGCTGCTTTTCCATATTTCAGAGTAATTGAGAGTAGACTTGAACCACAACACCTGGAACAAAAGGTCCTGAATGTATTTTGGCACGAAGCCATTCAGTGATTTTAAAACTAATGAAATTAAAATAGATTTTCTGAGCTACAGGGACCCAGTGTGATTGCTTGAGAACTGGAGTAATGCGCTCGTTTTAGTTTTAAGTTTTAGTGAGACTGTGAGCAGCAGCATTCTTGATCAGCTGCCGTTGTCCGACTGTTCAGGCAAACTTTTAAAGACATGATAGTAGTCAGACTAAAGATGAGTGCAAGGACGTGTTTCTCAGGGTGTTAGTCCTCTTAATCGTAGAAATGTTCCTAATTTGTTTTTGTCCTTATGTGTCTTAAGGTTCAGGTCCATCACCACATCCGGATTTTGTTTATAGGTGTAAAACCTAAAGATGTATTCTGAACATGGACCATTTCTATACAGAAGAAAGAACATTCTTGCATTTATTTGTTTAATGTATCTCCTCAGGGCTTGAACTGCCGAAGGTCTTGACAGATCAACGGCACCGATTGAAAAATGAATAACCGAATCCTGATGAGGAGATTTTATTTTTCTATTCATGGAATCATTCAGAATCATGGCTGAATGGGTTTACCATTGAATCATTTGAACACCAGAAAAAAGACTAATAAATCACATAGGTAAACTTTTCTTCTATAGAATGAACCCACCCAACCTTGTATCTCCATCCAAGGACTTTGTATTTATTTATATTCATGTTAGGTAGTATATTTATGCCAAACCCAAACATTTTACGCTAACCATTACTAGTCTGTTCCTAATCCTAACCTTAACCAAACCCTAATTCAAACCATACTTGTAAACCAAACAAGTAAAGCGTATAGAACTGCAAAAAAAGTGAGGAAGAAAATGTCATCACCTCCCAAAAATTACCTGTTTGTTGGTTAAAAGCTAATGTCAGTTCTGTCTATATATAGTATATACACGTACACACACACACACACACACACACACTGGACCATACTGATAACACTGTTAAGTTTACGTGGTTCCGTTTTGCTCCATTGAGCCATTAACACTCACAGGTCTTCGCCTCAGAGTGGTAGAAGTGCAATAGTTTAGAGGGAGTCATGCTAACTGGGAATGTTTTGGCTTCACTGGGTCGAGCAGGCACTCAGAGCACCACCGTGAAGACCGCTGTTTTCTAAATGGCCTTCATTGCTGAATGGGAAAAGGTTGAACTGCAGGAGTGTGTTGTTAGCTCAGAGAGGACAGGGTACTCAGCGCTCGCTGCCCCGTGTTGTCTCCACGGCAGCTGACCCGCCACACTGCCATGTTTCATCACCAACGGACCGATACGGCGCCGCTCACAGCCACTAAGGTGCAATTTGTTGCATTTGGACTATAACTGTCAGGAAGAGATATACTGTACCCTCACTTAAATCGCATCCAATAATCTGCCCCTCTCCCTGTATTATCCTAATTGAGCCCATGGGCAGCCAGTGCCATCAGAAGCTGAGCTCATCTGCAAATTAATAAAACATGGGCCCTCACCAGCTCTATGTCTGGAATACAGCTTGGAGCTACTCAGACACACTTAAAGGGAAGAGAGTTTGCGATTGTTATGGAGGCACAATAAAATCGTTTTATTTTGTTTTCAGTGCTGATGGCTCCCACAGTCTTACATGTATTCCCAGCGAGCTCTTTTCCCTTCTTCGCGCTTCCTGGGCATAATGGAAAAAGGCTTATTAAAGCCATCAAACACCATTTACCAAAACAGGCTTCTGCAGTTTCTTCTAATGCATTGTCTTTGGGTCACCAGCCGTAGCGCTTTAAAATGCAGATTCCCACCAATTCAACAGGTGATCAGCCACCAGAATGTTGCATCTTGTCTCCATTGCTGGTTAATTTGAGGCCCTGTCTTCCATAGTCAGGTCTGAGACATCCTGGCTCCATTAATAAGTGCCAAATCAGCACTTATTAATGGGGCAGATGTAGGATCCGTGTTTGTTTTGACGCCCTCAGAGACGTGGGAGACAATAGAGGAGGTGGTCATCATAATGAGATCTCCTTACTAACAACAACACATCCCACAGGTCACTAAAAAAAAAAGTTATTAAAGGCATCTATCACTTCTGTTGAGCAAGCAGTCAGTCACTCGCCACCTTTATCTTCTCTTTTTGTCTCTGGTGATGACTCCTCTAAACATGTAAGTAAGGTCACAGTGACCTTACACTTCCTTTAAGCATCATTTTACAACCTCACAAACTTCCCAATAAAGTCTGATCAGCTTTTCTGTCCCGCTAAAAAATAAATAAATAAAATAATAATAATAAATTACACTGCCTTATTTTATGGTGTGACATACTGTTGAGAGTTTTCGGTTTAATATTGCTTGACTAGACCACTTTCCTCAACTTGTTTGCTGTGTCTTAAGCACGGCTTGTGGTAAACATGAATTCGTATGCCTTTCTTCCAACAATGCAACTCTCCTTGCTTTAATACCTTAAGGTTAGGTTTTTGTAGTGTGTTCCTAACAGTTGTCCTTTCCACACACTTTTTGTCCTGAGCTGTGGATCTCTGCAACTCTTCCAAAGCTACTAAGGGCCTCTTGACTGCTTCTATGAAGGAATATCTTCTGTTTAAGTCAGGCCATTTAAATTCACATCCTTGTCTTTGTTTGGTTGTATTTGTGGAATATTCAATTTTCTTATTATGAATGAACTATGTTTTGAAGTATAACCTAACTGAGCTTTTAACATCTCCATAATGTTCTCCCAGACATGTGTGGTGTGTCTCTTAGGCTTCATGAGACTTGTTATTTCACTTATATTCTACAAAATGAAAAACTCATTAAAGTACGTAGGAGACTATTTTATTATCTTATCCACTTTGTTATAGAATTCTAAATGCATTAGAGTAAAGGAGGCGAACTACAAATGCAACATTTTTCAAGTTTTTATTTGTAAAAATGTAAAAAGCCACACATAATTTTCCTTTACTTTATAAACATTCACTAAGTTGATCGGTCTATCACATACAATACCATTAAAATAAGAAAAGCTTGTCACCATGATGTTTAAAGGGATATTATTACAGTATATGAAGTTCTAACCAGTCATTTAAAGTGTGTGTCTTCCCACTCTTAAGGTAAGCCAATTCAAAATAGACACTGACCTATGCAGGACATCAGAGTTTTCACATTTAACACCAGCAACAATTGGAAAAAAACTCTGACATATGGAAGTGAATGCTTCGTTATGGTGTTAAAAGTCCAGGACAACTTGATGAGCATCAAGACATACTGTTAACAAGCACGAGTATGCAGAGAAAAAAAGCTGACATCCCATAAATTGGGTCTGAATTCATTGATAAATGGACAACACAGAAAGGAAAACAAACGCCCTCTCCAAAGAAAATACTGGGTAATCCTTGGTTGGGGCATTGCTGGAGCATGCAGGCAGTTGTTGAAACACTTTAAAGCCACAATAAATGATGCTTGTCTGCTGGAACACTTACAAAGGGGACAGGGTAAAGAAATATGAGCAGAATTAAATCACATTGGTTTCCGTGCATAGCAATTTTAGGGAGGTTTGTTAAAGCATATTTATAACTTAAATATGAAAAAAAAACATAATTAAAAAGTAATCTCCAATCTCTGGGCTGAGATGATGAGTAAAGGGAAACAAAAAATAATTAGCAAATGCTGATTAGATCTTACTTAAAATGGGAAATTTGAATCTGTTTTTAATATTTGCAGATCAACGCTTTCAGTTAACTTTGCAGCAATGTCTCTGGCAACATTGGTGAGGAGAGGTCTTCTTTAACAGAAGGAAAAACCAGCAGCAGAACCAGTGTCAGTGTGAGGAGCCAACAGTAGCTCCTTTAGTGGTTTTATCGAGGGCGGAAACACAGCTAAACATACCGGTTTTAGGGCTAAATAGAAACAAATGAATGATTTAGGATTATCTTACTTGTTTTAGCAGGACAAATCATGTTTTGTTCTCTATGTGGTTCATTTTTATCCCTCTGCAAACAGAGACTTTAGGAGGGAGGCTAAGTCGTATGGAGAGAAGATCTGATAGATTCAGAAGGCAACAGCATGAAAATCAGACAAAATATACCTTACACTGCAAAAGTAAGAACAGATCAATAAATGTTGCAGAAAAGCTGAGCCCTTTGGTTTTTATGTTTTAAATTTTACTAAATAAAACATCGTCGTTGCTCATCTTTTATTACAACTGTTTTTCCCACAGTGTAAATTTCTAAAATATTTTCAAAATACCCAGTTTTAGTAGTACTCATCTCTAAATACTTTTTCCACCAATAAAATGACTTTCAAATCAGATTTGACCTGGTATTAAAACATATATATATAGTTTGTGCCAAAAAAGAATGTATCCTTTAAAACCCGCCTCCGTTTGCTTTTAAATGATTATTGTGGTTGAGACTCCCCAAGAGTGCCCAGAGTAATTTATGCCATCTAGATTAAAACACTCCCTGCTGCTATTTGCATAAATAATTTCCCTCAATGAGTGGGGTTGCTCCTCACAAAGCTGACTGTTCAGTTTGATCAACCCCCGAAAATAAATTGTGATGTTTATACTTACCTTCAGCCTTGTTCGTAAGGTTATGCATGATTTCTATGATTAAATCTGACTTTTAGACCTAAGATGAAAGCTAGAGGGGCTACAGAAACACATAACACTTGGTAATTTGTCCGGTGTTGTCTCTGCATCATTTAGGAACCATCTGGACTGCTTTCTTAGTCATGATTTATTAATTCTAAATTTCTGTGGAAACACATACATCCCCTTGAAAGCCCCATGTTCTGCAATGGTGCAATAAATTGACTTTTATTAATAGATTGGGAATTAATTATATTCAATTCTTGAGCCGCTCTTGCAGCCTCGTTGAAATGGCCTGTGTTGACTAACATTTTCTAAATGCAAGTCACTCAGTGTCATTGTGACAGGCTGTAAAAGTGGAGCCAAAAGGACATTAAGTGGTGGATTTATGGCTCCTATATATCTGAGTGCTAAAACCTTGTGAAGTCCCTCCTGGCGCTGTAAGGTTTTGCTTTCTCTGCTTCGGTCTATTGGTCCCCCCCCCCCCCCTGTTTCATCATAGTGCCTACATTTTTTTACCCTTCCTTTATTTTCATTGGCATTTAAAGAGCACATAACGCTGTTCAATGTACTCATTCAATACTGAACTTTTCAACACAGACACATTAGAGCACAGATGCATGTTCACACAGGGAGAAAGAAAAGCAGCCGTGGACACGCAGAGAGCCACAGCATGCTGGAAGCCGAGCAAGTAGCAGAAATGCTGCAGCGGGACATTAATTGATCGCTATGGTTTTTTACGCCTCTTTGTGAAGTGGGTTTAGACCTGGGTTTGTGGAGGTTGGTGAAATCTATTGAGACGGCCCTCTTCGGCTGGAGTACAGCAGTAAAGCAATCACTGGCTCCACCTTGGTCAGTCGAAGATGTAGTTGTACGGTGTTCTCCTGGGTTTTCGATGCCATTATATTTGATATCTGATACTCTTTTTTTTTACTTGTTCTACATTTTCTAGACAGATTCCATTAATTTATAAATTACAGCAAGTTACAACAATTTTTCTCAATTAATCAAGAAAAAAGTGTTAATACTGTATCAAATGTTCGAGGATATTTTTAAAGGCTTTCTGTCATTGCTGATCATCCACAGCTGTTTCTTTCATCAGGAAAATCGACTTAATTCTAGCTTTAAATCTGCCTACTTTTTTGGGGGGGATTTTGCGTGATAGATGAGTGCATGAATAATCTGCGAAGTGTTTTAAAAAGTGTTGCTAAAAGTGTGTGAACCTCTTTCACTAAAATCCCGTTCAGATAATTGCTTTCAGACATAGTCTAACCACAGTCCACCACTGTGTAATTTTTTCTCAGCTTTTCTGTGAATCCTACAGAGGCTCATGGGAGAACAAACAGCCTTATAAAAAACAAGGAAAAAAGACTAGACAAGTCAGGAATAAAGCTCAGGACGAATCCAAAGCAGACTTGGGGTAATATCTTTTTCTATAATGTGAAATTAGAAAGATGCCCATTGCAATGACATCCAGAAATCTGACATTTATGTGAAAAATGAAAGAAAATACATTTTTTGTCAGTATCATGCTGTTTGATCCTTTTTTTCTGAAGCTACAAGTCAACTGGCCAGTTCCAATGGAAAAACAGATGAGGGCCCTCCTGGAAAGAAACATGCTTTAAGATGTAGAAGTCTTGAGTCTCTATCAGATGTTCCCTATACAGTAGGACAGTTAGTGTACACATCAAACCAGATCAGCAAGGGAATGAGTTAAATCCAATTATTTTTGCATGTCACAATGGAAAATGGTCTACCTGTATAGTACTTTATCAAGTCAACATGTTCACACACATTTAGTCATATACGCAATGGTGTTGCCAGCTACTGCATTGTAACCTCAGCGCCTCTGTGGCCGTATGACATGCATGTCTGACCCCCACCAGCGTTCAAGGTAGGTCAAGAGTTTTGCGTAAGAACAGAAATACTGAGACAGACTAAGTGGGAATTCGAACTGGAAACTCACCAGAACAAACTCTCATCTGCTCAGCCATTGTACCCAAGAATGAACATCACTCAGTCAAAGTCCAATCCGTGGCAAGATTTGATCTTGGCAGATTGACTTTATCCCATCTGACTGAACTGGAGCTGTTTTGAAAAACAAAAGTCAGTCTCAGAAGAAAGCTGGTTGGGATTTGCTGCAAACGACTCGCTGCTATTATTTAAAAGAAAAGGTAGTTCTACAGAGCACTGACTCGGGGAGTCTGAATGGAATCGAATACAAAAGTAGAACACCATGTGTTATTCTTCTTAAAATGTACAATCATGCCCTACTTTGCATTGGTGTAGGATAAAACCCACCCCTCCAAGATAAAGGTTAGAGTGGAAATGTTTATGATGTATGATACCTTTAGAAAAAGCTGCTCAGTGAATTCATAAAAAAGAGGTTTAATCATTTTCGGTTCACCATGTTTATGTCTGCAACTTTTATTTTTATGCCGAAATCTTTCCATTTCAAATAAAAAGAAATAAATGAATCTTTAAAATAGAACGGTATGGTTTTCTATTTTCTGCCCATCTAAAAGGAATGATGAATGCAAGCAGTTGTGCTGTGCAGCTGTAGTTTATGTTCTCCATTTTAATTGGATTAAACTGTGACAAGATCATGAAAGTTTATGTACACACTTGAAGCTATGTTCCACTAATTAAACCTTTAGCAGATTTTCCCCTTATAAAAACAGCCAGCGTGAACCGTGGTGTTATCGGGATCTTCTGCAACTCCACAGAGGCAGGATCAAATCATAAAAAAATACCTCAGAATGAAAATACATTTCAAAAAGGAAACAGTAACACGTTACTCAATTTGACACATTTCTGCTCTGGCTTCCATATTTTTTTCTTTTCTTTTTTTTTTTTTTTAAACACACACATGAACAAACACAGACACGGCAACAGCTCCTGCAGATGGTTTTGTATTCACATCTGGCAACAGCTGGGAGTTGCAAGCACATCTGTTCCATTGTAGGTGGAAGCACAGTGCTCCGTTTCTGCCGTAATATTGACCTTCTTGTACATACTTTTTTATTTTTTCATTTTGAATTTACTTTGGGAAAGAAGTGATTTTACATTCCCAAGGTTTAAACAGCCTTTCGTGATTTTTCTGGAAGGAAATATGTTCAGAAATCTTAAAATGTATCTGGTAATACAGATGCTTTCTATCTATTTAAATTTTGCAACCAACCCTGCCCTCGATGAGCTTGGTTGTTGAATTGAATTCTGTACAGGTCCATCTCAAGTAAGTGTTCACAGATCCCAAGCAGATTAACAGAGAAGAACATGTGGAAACATTTATTTTACAGTCAGTGATTTAAAGGAGTTATTTTCATCTGCTGTTTTTTATCTGCTGGCCTTTACCAAACCTGAATTCACTGCAGCTGTCCACCAGGAAATTTTAGATCATCTCTTCCCTTTGCAGACAAGCTTTTCCGAAACGTTGATTTTCAATTTCCAGCTCTTGCTTACACTATCAAAAGTATGACCACAGTACCATTATATTTGGCTGACCTAAAGATTCATAAAAAAAGAAAATTTTAAGAAAACAATCAATGCAGAAGAGTCAAAGGCTAATAATAAAGTACTTAGACCACGTTAGCACCTCATGAGAGCCACAGGCTGGTTACCTTGAAAGACATGTCACATTTATGCAGTAATTCATGTAAAATAAAGCAGAATCAAATAGTGACTGCTTACCCTGACCAGTCGCTATTTCTGTCCTTGTATTTAAATTTTTTTATTGACTTAACTCTAAAATGAAAATTCCATTTGTTCTAATGTATTCAGATACCTGTGTCTGTGTGTACCTGTGTGTATTTTGGCATGCCATCCAACACAAAACAGATCATTGTCACCACCAAAAATAGGCGGAAAATAACCCAAATAATTCGCTTAAAAACGGCGCTCTCTCTGATTCTTATTTCAAAGAAGACACATGAGATCTATTTCCTTCCTCCTCCATCACCTTCTGCTTCTCTACATCTTGCTTTTCACTTGCTCCATTTTGATCAATCTGATGTTCATTTTTTCTAATGAGCTAATTAGGGTGTCTTAAGCAATAGTGATGGATCATAATGGCTTTAAAAATATACCACTGATTCACTTCTGTAACAGGCCAGTAAAGTTTAGGCCCTCTTCTGAACCTTGTCTGCTGTGATATGTCCCTCTCGTATAGGCAAAACCCTTTCAGCTGCTTCTATTCTGATTTTATCTGAGTAAATCCATTTTTAAAGCCTTCCTTAGTGTGAAACTGCATAACAGTTTATGCACTCCTCTGCAGCACCTTTCCGCCCTCTGTACTGTTACATTAAACCATATTTAAAAATTACACCGTTAAATGTGTGAAAGGGAATGATACATTTAGAAATCCCATCATCCCACCCTATCAAAACAAAGGAAACTTGCAACCGCTGGTCAGTCTGCTGAAAGTCTTTAATTTTTATGGCTCGCCTTGACTGATGGAGCCATGTGAGTCTAAAGCTGCGGGAGTCCGTGTTTGTAATGCAGCCGTTTTCACAGCTCCACCGGGACTGCAGCTGAGGACATAACGCAACGTTGTGATAACTGTTTGTGTGTTTTAATTTGCATATGTAATAAAAAGTGCGTGACGGCGGTGGACGGCATCAAGCAAAAGAAACGTACTCGCTTTGCATCCATCTATAGATTTTGCACAATCAGCACTCAAGCTTGGATATCTTCAACAGTTTTTAATGGCGCGCTCCTCTGCAGGTGGAGTTTGTATTCCAAATGCTGTCCATAATCTAATGGCCTTTGAAAGTCTGCCATTTCCTCCTGGCTGACAGGTTGTGCATTTGGATCTAATTGAATCCATTTACATCCTGCACAAATAGAAAGCACATGGAGGCCATGCCCACCTGGTTCTGATCAGCTACCGAGTTGGGAGAAGCACACTCTGCCTCGTGCCAGTAGGATACGCTGCACAGAGCGGGAAAAAAAAAAAAAGGAAGACAAGTTTTGATATTACACTTGGCTTTAATTTCAGTTATAATTTCGGTTCAGCTGTCCTTTCTGAAGCATGGCTTGTCCCTGCGTTTTAAGGCTGCGTTCTGTTACATTTATGCTGTTTAGCCACAAGAGGGACTCTGGAAACACTTTCGAGCGTGCACGTTTAGAATGAAGCCTGAGCTCTGAGTTTGTCATGTCTAACTTGCTGCTGTCAATCCTGGCATTATCTAACAGTCGCTTATCTTTGCAAAGTCCAGGGCTGGTGGGGGAGAAAATGGGCAGTTATTTGTTTACATGTACAGGGTAATCTGGTCATAATTTCTGTGCAAGATATGTGATACTTAATTTGCCTATTTGCTGCTGAGAATAAAAAGAAACACATTTGTAAATGTCCATGCCACTTTGTGTTCTTCTGAACTTGGTCAAAGCTTGACTCACACTTGACATCATTTACCAACTTGGATCAATGAACGCAAATCACACCAAATGTGAAGTTTCCGGATTTTTCCTTTCAGTAATAAAATGTATACCATCAGACACATTTTGAATTGAATAGAAGGTATATTAGAAGACAGGTTTGGAGGCATACATGTATAATCTAATGTTGTGTTTGAAAAGCCTTTGACTTTAAATTGCTCTTCTATGTTGGTTGTGAAATTCTTCATTGGAGTTAATGTGTCTGTTACTACTTTCCAAACTTATCAGAGTCAAAATGACCATACACTATAAAAATGATGTCCAAATGTGTTGAAATGTTAATATTGTCAAATACATGTAAATAAAGTCATATTTATTGATGTGTTATATCATATTTTTGGAACACATTATAACATATTTAAAATATTTTTTTCTTTTTGCGTCATTCTGCACATAGTTCACGTGTCCACCTTTTTTCCTGATGGTTCATTATTTTTTCTCCTAGTTAGAGTCTAAATGAAATTGTACTTTCACAGCTGATGTGTGTTTCCATGGTACAAGAACACTATCAAACTGATTGCAGCAGGTGAACAGGAGAAGTTAGGCAAAGTCTAACTATGTTTAAAAAAAATCATATTAAAAATTAATAAAGCCTGAGCTAAGAGGGCAGTGATGATGTCACCCTGTTTAGCCAAAGCATAGAACAGATTTGTCCGTATAACCTCAGAAAGCTGAATTAAAAAAGGGATAAATGTTTGATATTAAATCATCAATATATCTTATTTTAGATTTTAAACCTAAAATTTCTAATCGTCATTAATATAATCAGTTATCTTTAATAGATGGATAGCAATGCAATGCATTTGGAAAATATTTACTTATAAAATATATAAATAACCAAGCATTTGCACATCAGTGGCATACTTCTTTGTTGTTTAATGTCTATTGTCTGGGAAACTACCCAGCCCTCCATCTTTAAATACACAGACATATACGTAAAATATGATTATTTAGTCAAAATGCTCAAGCATTACTTCATGAAATGACAGCTTCTGGCTATTTAAAGCAGCTGCTGGTTATTTTGATTCAAACGAATTCCTTCATTTTAGTTTATATGTTTTTATTGTAAAACTTCTAAAGGCACTTTGGAGTTCTATTGCTAGCAGTCCCTGGTCCCCAAAGCCAAACTATTGCTGACTGCCAGCCATAACCTCATATTTACCACACAGATATTTGACTCATATTTATTCTTTTTATCCTTCTCCCCTCAGCAGAATACACCCTTTTTTTCATCTTAGAAATATTTCAATACAAAATTCTGACTTTGTAATGCTATTGTAGTGTAGTAAAGGTTTGCTGGCCAGAGTCTACATTGTGGGTAAAGCTACACAGCGAAGGGAAAGTAGTGTTTATGTGTCAGCATGAATATACAATCTAGTCATTGTAAATGGCCTACGTCCATGTCTATGTGTGTGTGTGTGTGTGTGTGTGTGTGTAGGGAAATGGAACGAGGGCAGTGAGTAACACCATGACCTTCATAGGGTTCCCCTCAGTCCATCCTCGGTCCCAGTTACACCGCATCTGGTTTGACCATCTCCACCTCAAAACCCCCGCTGACCATCCCCACCTGCACATCATCAATCCTCGGTGTCATCATTGCCACATTTCTGGCTATTGCCAAAGTAAGCCGTGACACCAAGACGTGAAAATGATGAATAGACTTTTTCCGGACAGGAAGCTGCCTGCGATGGTTGAAGAGACACCCCACCCTCACTCATCTTTCCCGTCTATTTGGCACTTTCTGTTTCTTTTTTTTTTTTCTCCTCTTGCGCTGCTTGTGTGGAGCAAGTACGAGAAATTGTGTCTAGATGAAATCACGGTTTCAAGGAAGTTTTTTTTTTAATCTTCAATTCTATTAGCAGAACTTTTCTTTTTACATTGTAGAGGTGTGAAATATGTTTCAGTTGTTTAGTCTATACTCATGCGGAGTCCTTGAACGCTTTTCACAAAGTTTCCTACAATAGCTCATGACTGAGGTTTTCTTCCTAAACTGTGAACAGACATGGCTATTAGCTTTACAAATGGTAGTAACTTTTTCTGTCATATGATTTTTAATGTTTGTGGCAGGGGCATGCGTTAAAGGCCTCAGCCACATGTTTTTCCGAACAGAGCCCGCTCATAAAACCCCTCTATGGTCAGTCCTATGAACTTAGGCTTCCAGTGTTAGACTGAAGAATCACTCCCTTGTTTCCCACCCCCGGGCCAAAGTGGCACTGGTAGACATTCAAGAGATTTAAGCCGTCTTTGTCAGGAGACTAAAACTGCTTTTTCTGCATGCCCAAAATTGTAGTTCACTAGCTTCTGCACAATAGCTTCAGCAGTTCTGTTGCATAGTAAGAAAAGATGTTGATGCTAAAAAAAAGATTGTAAAAAAAGTGCTACCAAAATTACATATACTATTTTCAGACTATTTTTCCCCCCATGTTGTTGAAAATAATTCTCCATGGAGTTTCACAGTTTCTTTCACACCAGATATTTTGAGCAAGACAAACGATTGCCTATGAACAGCACAGCAGATATGAATTTAAAAAGATACAAAACTCTTTAATGTTTTTAGGCTTTTACAATCAACCCTTCAAACATAAGAGAATATATATAAATATATATATATATATGCCAGTGGATAAAACACGCTTTACTATAGGTCCATATACACAAACCTCTCATTTATGCCTTTATGGTGCACCTAGAATTTGTAATGATTTTAATTAGGTAAGGTGCTGGAGAAATCTACACTACGGCAAAGCTACAACTCCAGGGGGTCCGGAGCCAATTAAAAATATGTGCTGATCAAACAGCCTATCCTCACCCTACATGAATATTACGTCTTCTGTCATGAAGGGGTGTCCACGCTCAAGGCCTTTTGCTCTCACAGGATCTGGCTCCACTCAGCTGTCCATGGGCCTGAGACTCGGTTTGTTCCCATCAGCGGTTGGTGATGAAGGAATCATGCAGTAACTGCTCCATATAGAAAAATCCTTTAGCTCACAATCAAATGTTTGTGGGAAAATGCAATGTGTCTATTTGATCTCCAACAGAGATTGTTTTTTTTCCTCCCCCATAAGGAGAAAGACCCAGCCCACCTTTCTCTGAAACGTCCAATGAGAATGACATATTAGATCAGAATAATATGAGAATTTAAAAGTAACAATAAAGATTGTTATTTATTACAGTCTTTCTTTTGTTTCAGGCCATCCAGGCAAAGATGCCAGACTCAGGAGTGGTGAAAAAAAGATCCTGTAAATTTGAACTGATGTGAAAGGTACTTATATTTTTTACGAAATGTAATATTCCAGAGGTATCCTTCATCTCTGTCATACTTTTTTCTCTCCTTCGCCTTGGCGAAGTCCATCCTCCCTCTGTCATTAGGGATTTCTGTCCCTGGTGATTAATGGTTCTAATGAACATGTGCAGCCATTCACTCAACGTTACACATTATCCTATCCTCTCTCTCTCTCTCTCTCTCTCTCTCTCTGTGTCTCTCTGTCTCTCTCTCTCTCTCTTTCGCTCGCCTGGGCCATGTATAATGTCTTCCAGAGAGAGAACTTGGCAACTTGGTCATCCTCAGCCAAGAAAAATACAACTTGTGTATTTTATCATCAAATAAGGTGTAGAGAATTTATTTTCTTCTAAAATCACATTTGGCCTTATTTGCAGTAGGAATTACCAACTCCATATCACCAAAGTAAAAGAGACTCATTGTATAGCATATATAATCCTTTTAACAAGCTTTCAGTTTTTTAGTTCAGTTTATGTTTCTTGACAAATGTCGTTGCTACAACCAAAGACATAAGTAAAGACACATGGAATAAGAAATGTGGCGACAGGGCAGCTTTGAGTGTAGCTAAAAGTTGCCAAAGACGTATTGTAATGCCAAATTATAGTATCGATGTCTATCTATTTACAAACACAGTACCTCGTCACCAGAGTCGTTGCAGCATTCAGACACACATTGTCAGATCTGCTCCGGTTTGCACCAGCATTCTTACTTCTAAACACACAGGAATGTGTCAGCATGAATTCTACTCAACAACTATACTAGCATATTACTGGTCATGCAGGGTTGTGCAAGTCTTGCCTTAATCCACATAAAGAGTTTTTGTTTTACTCGTGAGGGGGTCGACTACTCCACAGAAATGTAGCTTTTGTAACATTATTTTAGCAAAACCAGTCTGTCGTGCCTCTTAAACTCTTTGAGTCCACCTCCAGTTCGTCTCTCCACATGTTTCTTCATAAAAATACACTTTACCATAAGGGCAGCTGCACATGCGGTAAAATAGTCAATTTTTTTTAATTATTACATACACAATTTACATGTATGTATTCATACTGGTTGCGCAATCAGATCTACTCCTTCATTTGGCTCAGACACAGAAAAAAAAAATTGTCCAGTCAAATATGCAACTGGGGCTACGGGACCATGTGAAGAAATGCAATCGGTGTCATCGGCAGATGTCTCTGCTGACAAAAGACACATAAACAGTAACTATTAAAAAAACCTGCTATAATTACAGTTTTCTTACCTGACATTCCTGGCCTAACATCTGCAGTTGTTTATGTCCTGCTCCTGCTATCTCTTCTAGCTCACACATGTTTCCCCTGGTGATGTGGAAAAAACTAAGTCTAAATCAATTTTCTGTGTTGGAAAAGACATCTTCTCATTACAATAACTTTTTTTTTTTTTTTTTAAGTAGTACAAAATAGTGCTCGACATATCTACAACAATGGTTCTATGGGGATCGTGGATCTGGATTGCTCATCATCAAATATAAACAATGCTCCTTTCCTGTTGTTACGAGATTCATTGCTACACTGGCTTTTTGTTTTTAGAAAGAAGTATTTGCTTTAATTAAACCACGCTAATGCCGATCTAGGATTTATTGCTGTTTTATACTTTTAATGTTCGTAGTTTGTTAAGCGGCTGGATAGCTCAAGTGGTATGTTGCCTGACGCGCAAAGGAAAAGGCCCAATATGTGAGCCCCCCCCCCCCCGCACAGGAAAATTACGCAACAAGGACAAGTTTTCGCTGATAACACAGTGATTAATTCTTGATTAACAGTTTATCATATTATTTGATCCACTATTACAAAAATGCATGTACTACATGTTGTTCGAGCTGGGAGTTGAACCCGGGAGGTTAGGTTCGCACCGTCACGTGATGCTTCCATTCATAACAATAAAGTTATGACAGATTTTTGCTTTGTGGATGGCTTAACTTTATTTCACTGAGCTGACAGAAATTATGATTATATATTATAATTATTATGTGTCCAATGTAGCACACATATTAATTATAATTTATACTAAAATGTCCCTTTTACTACCTGAGGAACCTTTAAATTGACTATATACTGTTTAGCTTTTCTTATATGTATGCACACATGAAAAGTAGCTCCTCCTGTGACTCCCACCAGCCTGTAATTCAAAGATGAGCTGCTCTGAGCTCCTGCTCTCATTAACTCTGCTTCCTCCACTCCAGAGCAATTAACACTTTTGTTTTGTTCTCTTTCCATCTAAGTTATTTAGTTATTGTGAAATCCCTGAGATGAACACGAACCTAAAAATTTAAAGCAGCAAAAGAATCTGGGAACAAAATTTATGTACAAAAACAAAGTAAAAAAACAAAACACTTGCATTTATAAACATATATAATATTTTATAACGGTGGTTATTATCAGAAACAGGAAAAACACGAGATAATATAAAAATAAAGGTTAGTTTAAAAGGTAAATGATTTACATGTTTACATCATTTACAATCGTATATACAATATTTACAAGTGTGCTCCCACTTCCAGATTCTGGAGGTGGGTTTCTGATTTCTTCAGCAGGCGCTGTTCTGAGCAGCTGAGGGGTGACCTGCACCTGCTACCGTCACCACAGCGCCGGGGTTTAATAAAACAAACTGGAGCCCTTCCACAGGAGCCGGGAGTGGCTTTGGCGCTAGCAGGTCGTCTGCAGCTTAGGAGCCTGTCCTGTCTGTTTGGAGGAAGGAGAAACTCATGCCGGGTGGCTGATGTGGAGGGAGTTTCGTCCATCCTCTCCCGCGGAGCAGGAAGCTCCCGCTCTTCCCCAGCCAGGCCCTTGGTAAGGACACTCACCTCCTGTGTGTTATCCCTTCAATTAAACCTGCATAGGCAAATTCATAATTTTAGTAAACTGCAACATGTTTCTTTCAAATGTCTATTTAAAGAAAAACTGCTCTGCTTACCACCGTTTAAGAGTCTGTAAGAGTGAGGTAGAGGGCCTGACGGAGGGACACCAGGTACTCAGACAAATCCTGCACGTAATCCCAGCCTGGGACACCATCAGGTCCTGAGAACCAGAGCCTGCAGAGAGATAGTAAAATACAAAATACTGCATGTAAAATGTCAGCTTTAAACTACATAGAATATATGAGTGATGTGGAACTGCAGCCGAGAGTCGTCCACTTACAGGGGCTGGGGCTGCAACACCGGACCCAGCTGATGTTGCGGGACCAGAGATTCCAGCGGCTGGTCAGAAGGATGCAGAGGAGGCTGAGCAGCATGCTGGGATGGAGTCTGTGGTGACCTCACCTGTAAAAGAAAAACGCCAACAGAGCACAAAACACAGAATTAGTCCCGATTTAAAAAAAGGTAACTATTCAGACCTGCCCCCCCCCTCTCTATATAGTGGTGAAAAGTAAATTAACTGTTGAAAATGCTTCACATCAGTCAAATATAAATCCAAATGATCAAGCAGAAACAAAAGCTAATCATCAGAATCATAGAGATAATCCAGCAGTAGCTTTTTCTCTCATGGTTTTCCATATTGTGGAGCCTGGAGGAGGAGCTTACATCATAAGAATTATTCTTAAAAACAAAACAAACAAACAAAAACAGCACATTAAACTATATAAGGTTTTTCTGAAATAAATTGTTTTTACTTCTAAAGAACATTTAAAAGGGGCATTTAAAGTTTAATTTAAATCTAAATGTGTTGCTTCTGCTTCTGTACTTTTACTGAACTATTTAAGATGTTGAAGCATCTGGAGCTACAAGCTTAACAGATTTTATTTTGTTTGAGTTTCTGTCAGCACTTGTGAGCTAATATGAATAAGTCTTGCCTGTTTACGCCCCAGGAGGTTGGTAGCTTTCATCCAGGGGGAGTCTTGAGGATCTTCGGCTGAGTCGGTCCAGCGCCAACTCCCTCCGGCTGATCATCTGATCCAGGTTCTTCTCCGACACCGGACCAGCTCCTCTTGCCAGAAGCTCCCCCCGTTTAGCCGAAGAGCGGCCACATCATCTGGGTCCAGCTCAAAGATGCACCTGGACATTATAGACTTTACATGTTGTGTTTCATTTGTAAATGTTTGACCCCCTAAAATATAATAAATGTGTGTTTGGTTTGCATTGTGATTTATCTAATCAGTTATTTTTCTGTTACTCTGATTTTAGGTGACATAACTGCAATTTCATTTGTTAATTTCATTTAATTGTCCCTTTAATTATTATTTGCCCACATGAACAAAGCACAGAGCTGTTCTATTGGCCATGATTTTAAATGATATGAGACAGAAAATTATTACTAAATATGCAAACATGATGAACAATTTACCTGGACTCATTGCAGCTGAAGCGATATTAAATAACAGTAGTATCTAAATAATGTACAGAGATATCATTTTAGGTTTCTAATGACAGTTGGCCGTCAAAAAAAATAAAAATACGGCTTCTTTTTTTTTTAAAGTAAGACTTTTACCATGTTAATTAGTTTTCATTATTTCTTCATTTAACAAACATAAACGTTCTCTCCGCCCCCGCAAACAAACTGGAATCTGACGCAAATTTAGGCTTTAAAAATATAAAAGCTGTTCAAACTCACCGTTCCAAAGTTTTCAGAAGTTTTAAAAGTTTAACCCAGAGACGGTTTAGGATTGGCCGGTTTGGGCTTACTTTGGGTTTACTTTGCTCACAGATCGGCATGCAGCAGGCACAATGGGAAGGTCATGGGTTCAAATCCGGCCCATAGCAAAATACACCACAGCATCTAGTGTGGGTCCTTAGGCAAGACCCTTTGCGCTACTGCCTACCTGGTGCCACAAATGGCTGCCTCTGTGTGATTACACCAAAACAAACTCTTAGTATGTCCTGTATGTCCCTGGCAAATAAAGCTGATTTAATCTTTAATCTTGTACAGCTTTAATATACGTCAACACTTGCCCTTTATGGTCTAGTTTAATTTTTCATGTTTACGACAGTGTTGCTCTGCTTATTGCCTTATTTCTTATTGCCTTTGTGTTAAGATTTTAAAACACCATTTGTCCACTAGGCAATATCATTTGAACCTATCAGATCGAGTTATTGTAGTATATTTCTCTTCCTGAAGTGACAATTTTTATTACTATTCAGCTGTTTTCCGAAACATTGGACTTGCCGATGGAGGTTTGTCCTAGTTACACTTTTACCTTTAGCAGATGTTGAAACCATGTCAGGTGTGCGATGGAAATGATGGGAGCATAGTTGAAAATAAAAATAACAACAACAACAACAATAATAATAATAAAAAAAAAACAGAGCAGGGGGAGCCTGAAACATGGTCCATCACTTTAATGTTTGAATCACTATTGGCCATTGGGATGTGAAATTAATATGACAGAGGGGCCATCTGCTGAGGCGGGTGGGGGGTGGAGTGTTTGGCGGTTGGTTGGGGGTTACAATGGCAACCAGGAAAACTGGTTTGAGTATTGCAGAGGTCATTTTTAATTAGATGCACCATTCGTAAAATAATATACATGCCACGCAAAATGATTTGATGTACCGGTGATGGGTTTAAATTTACAGAAACTTGCAAAAAGGCATACAGAGCGAGGTGTTGGTGTGTTGTTCAGTTTTATTGCTTTAACCATTAACCCCCTTAAACTGGGCTTCACTGCATGAATGCTCCATTTTATTCAGATTATTCTGGTTGTTTTCAGAGTCAGCGACATGTTAACGTGTCCTGACTTCAGTGCATGCTAAGCCTTTTTAATTAGTTCTCAACCAAGCTACATGTTATCAAAGCAACAGCTTGCTGTGCAGGAAGGCGTAAATAACGGAATCCATATTGATCATTCTTCGGGAGGCTGCAATTCAGCAACAGTTTTCAGTGAGGTCTGGTTTTTTGCTACTACTTGGGTCTAATTTGGAATTAAACAGGCTCCTTTTTCAGATCTACTTTTTTGTTTCTTAAAGTCAAGCAGAAATTCGGATTTTGCTGTAAAGACACCACCAAATAAAATTTAAGTTAGAGTTTGAAGGTTAAAATCCTAATTTTCATGTTCTCCTTTAAATCAACCAATTACCATTAACAGCAATACATTTTAGGTAGATTAAATGTATAGCATGGCTTTAATTGCACAGTCCAGTCCCCCAAAACGTGAAATTGTTTTCATTTTTTTCCTAATACATAAATAATTAAGTCCTTAAAATAATTTTGTCTGTGCGCAAGAATTTGGGAGCTTTGATAAATGAAGATAAGAAGCCCAAACAAGTTATCTGGCTTTTCATATGCAAACATGGGTCCCACCAGGTCTGTTTCTGAAAGTCTGTCTGTGTTCCTCAGTTCAGCTCTGTAACGCCTTTGCAACGTGTCTCCAACCTACAGCTTTCCAAGAAATCAATCACTCCTAACAAAAAATGCACCGTCTTCTGTTAAACAAAGTTAAAATGAAACGTAAAATAAAAGATGATGGTCAAATGTAGGAGAAAATGATCTAAACCCGCTGGGAAAATCATTTACACAAATTCTATTATTAAATAATAATTTGGGTTTAGGGTGGGTCTGCTTTTTTCAGCATTTCTCACCTCGTAAGGCCAATTTTTCAACAAATACAGTTATGAGGACCAATTAGACCCCTAGACTTATGGGGCTAAATGCCCAGCCCCCCCATGAAAAGACATGCAGTTTTGGGATTAGAGGTCAGATTTAGGAACAAGGTGTCAATTGATTTTAGGTTAGGTTTAGCCATCCACTGGTAATGGCAAGCTGCCGCTTTACTGTCAGGGTTAAAAATAAATTTAAGTCAATGCAAAGTCCTTGTGGAAACAGACAGATCCTACAGTATATATATGTGTGTGTATGCGTAAACCCTGATCTGTGTTTTTATTAAGTACATCGGCTGTGCTGATAATGCTTCCAATAAGCTTTTGTTTCCAGTCTCAGGACTTTTGTTTTGAATGAACAGGTTGTCTTCTGCAACAATACTTACACAGAAATGTGTTACAGATATTGCTTTGTTAGGGCAACATTTAGGAAACAATAATCTAAAAACAATACTAGCATCTTTTGAAGATGAAAAATAATATTAATACATTGCCAGTATCCAGTAGGCCTCTGGTTTTGCCATATGCCACTAAAACTCAAGCAGTTATTGTGAACTTACCTCCTCCCATCACGCAGCTTCAGATTGTTCCAATCCATAACAAACATAGCAAATCCAGAGTAAGTGCGCCTTACACACATTTCTTCTCAGTGTTACGTACTATGCAAATATTTATTTCCATAGTCTGTTACATCACTTTAATTCATTCACTAAAATACACAAAACAAGCCAAACCACACAGGTCGAAGGTTATCGGTTTTCTTTGTGTTAGGACTTCATGTCGGTGGAAGATGTAATTTAGTTGAAAAATGTATGAAGTCAAACAATATATTATTTGTAAATCCTTTTTTTAACTCTTAGATAACTAAATAGGTAATTTTATGTTTGGAAATACTGGACAATGAATTTGTCTTAACCTAAATACCCAAGTCGCCTTGTGGGAAGATGTGGGTGGGAGGCAGCGACTGTCATTCAACAACACCTCATTGACCAAGGACAATCCTTGTCATAGAACTGGTCTTTTTTCTAAGAAATCACTCACTCCTTATTAATTATCACCAAGTCTGGTGCATGTGGGCGTACATGCAAGCGCATGCATCATTGTGTGCTCCTAAGCAGCTAGCCACCCCTTTGACTGTCCTACACTGGATCTGCTCGCTTGACAAGACCCCACGAACAGATAAAATTACAGCATTTCTCCAAACACAAGAAATGAAACCAACCCCTGAGACGATGGATCGTGAGCGTATTAAAGCAAAAAAACAAAAAAAACATATATTATATATAGAAGAAAAAGCATGGAATTAACATTCAGTCTTTTATTATAATTAACATCTAGGGTTGCTTTGATGTGGAATGCATAATATCTATCCATCTATCTATCTATCTATATATATATATATGTGTGTGTGTGTGTGCTGTTCTTTTTTGAGTCTTTATGTTGAACTGGTAAGTAAGTAAGTAACTGGAGATAAGAAATATGTAAAAAATAAAACAAAACCAACTAAAGGGGAAAATACATGAGTACAATCATAGTGTTTCAACGTTTTCATATTAACGGGTCAACATTTAGCTATTCTCTAAATATAGGATTGATCTCATATAGCAAAGGAATTCAAAAATTTAACCATAAACACATGTTTTTTTTATCAAGTAATCCACACACAGCATACAAGTCTAAATTCTTCTTTCTTATTTTACACATTGCCTTTCTGTCGTGCATTAAATTACCTTGAGCAGCCAAACCGCGACTATGATCATTAACACTCAAACGCGTTCATCCGAACAACTGCACGAAGAAACAAGGAAACCAAAGAAAACCAGAAAAAAACAGACATTTTAACAAATGCTGCTAGGTTTTTATTTTCACTGCACCGACCGAAAACTTGACAAACCTCATGCATTTTTTTTTAAACACGGTAAAAAGACTCCACGCGGATAGTTTCCATTATACGAGCAGTTTTCTCTCTTCCCTCGCTTCACGCAGCCGGTTTTGCCCTCAATTGTTTTGCTTCACTTCCCTTCTCTTTTTCTTAGTTTCTGTTTTCAAACGGAGGTGCGCGCATTCCTGGTCCACCTTTAAGCTCAAACTACAGCCTCGAATACATACATTTTTAAATATTCCAATGCAAACCGGCTCTCTATGCAGTATTTCCTTTGATTCACGCTTGACTCATATGGCTTCAGGGGCCAACGTGGGTCCGCCTACAGGGCGCCACGAAACCGTCCCTTTTTATCCCCTTTCATCATCTAAACAGGGACGCCTTGAAACGGTGGGGCCAGTTATTGCTTTTTTCCCCCCCCTCCCCAATGCGGACTGGCTAACAGCCAATCACAGCCTTGTTTACAATCTGTGACTGACAATGCTCTGGCACCACGCCAGCCAATAAGATCATCGCATACAAAAAAAAAAAGAAAAGAGGAAAGGTGGGGGGAGGAGGGGATTCATTTGTAAACATTAGGAGCAATAACCAAAGTCCATGGTAATAACATATCAGGAGATATTGGGTTTGCTGTCCTGTCTGAATGATTCATCGGAGTGTTTAAACAGATTACTTTAGAAAGTATTTGTCAAAAATCCCTCAGTGACTGATCATATAAAAAAGTTGAATAAAATAACAAACCGAGACATATCTACCCCTAATTTACAAAAACAGTTAAGGAATATATATATATATATATATATATATATACTTATTTAAACTTAATCAATAAATTGTAATGTTAAAAGGTAAAAAGAGACATATCTAACCCCTAATTTACAAAAACAGCTAAGGAATATATATATATATATATATATATATATATATATATATATATATATATATATATATATATATATATATATATATATATATATATATATATATATATATATA
>JAVLVB010000791.1:2008992-2043884 GCA_032876305.1 Orestias chungarensis | reverse complement strand
ATATATATATATATATATATATATATATATATATATATATATATATATATATATATATATATATATATATATATATATATATATATATATTTAAACTTAATCAATAAATTGTAATGTAAAAAGGTAAGGCTTGATTTGTCGGGTTTGAAAACTATAGGTGATTATTTTTATCGGGGTGTACACCACAGGGTATATCTCTAGGTGATTCACAAAAACTTCAGATTAAATTTAAGCAAAAAAAAAAGAAATAAAAAAGCGATCTTTAAACACTGGCATGCCTAAAAATCCAAAAAGACAAAAATAAATAAATAAATTGATTCGTAAAGACGAAAGGGATTATGCAGAGTACTTATTGTCCGATTGGAACAAAATTACACTGATTGTGGAGCCGGTTAAATCAAATGAATTCACTATAAAAGCTTCCGAAATAGTGTGCATGTTTAAAGATTCACCACATAAGGTAACCAAAATTTCTGCATCAACTTCAAATGGTTTTACTAAAGGTTTTATTTTACAGTATAAATTCAGTATAAAGATTTTCTCATTTTATTTTCAGAAATGACGTTGCTCCGTATTTTCAGGATGTCTCTGTTTGACCAATATTAGAGGCAAGACCTGATATGATTTATGCGGCTCTTTATCTAGGGCGCACCTGGAAGAGAGGGGTGGCAAAACTCCTAAAGATGCCAAAAGTTTAAAAAAAATTGTCATTTTTCTTTTCTTTTTCTTTTGGAGGCCACACAGGAGGATGTCTTAGTGTAAAGGTGCGATCCTAACCGTGAGCCTGTGAAGTACAGCTCAATCAAGAAATGATTAACAATTAAATTAACTACAATAGCTTAAAATTTATTCATTTACTATTAAGAAACATATTAGACAGTGTCCAATCTTTATATGGCCACTACCACCGACCTGGAAGCCCCTATGGTTTCACCAGTAAACTATCACAAATTCCACTTTCCATATCTTATAATTATATAATAATTATTTTTTAAGATTTACATTTTTTAATTCCTTTTAATTTCTGAGACACATTCAGAGTCTTGATGTATCATTGATGAGGTCAAAACACAAATATAAATATATATATATATATAATTTTGACCTCATCCACACAGTTCCTCCGCTCCTCTTGCCTTCCCTGCCTCTTTTTAACCTCACAGATCTGTTTTGGTTTTGGTCTAATGCTCCATTGTGAGCGATCTCTCCATTAAAGCGCTTTAAATCTGGCGCTACCCAGCAGCCTGCCACCTTCAGTCAGCTTGCCATTGGCTCTCGCTGCGGGCCAATCAGAGGCTTCCGAATCTGCGGGCGGGCGGCACGAAACCATTAACATGCAGTTATCCGACCAATGGGAGGGCGTGTTTACCCTGCCCAGTGGAGGCCGAGCTGCGCAGTTGCGTCTGATGAGGAGCAGGAGGGGAGGGGGGGGCAGAGAAACCGCTGCTCGAAGATCCGAGCCGCAATCCAGCCGGGCCGGAAGCCCTAGTCCCACTGGCCTCTGCTCTCCCAGACCGAAGCAGCAGACTGCTGCACAACCTCAGATGGAGATATTTCACTCCAGCCACACTAGTCTCACATTTTGGGGTTTTTTTAATGGGCGACGCACTCGCACCTTCTGTCCCACAGATTTTTAGAATTTATTGTTATGCAAGGATTTAACACACCAGTAAGTAGTCATTTTTGTATATTTGATATGTCCTTATTTTTTTGTTTTTAAATTAATTTAATAAAAACATTTTTAGGGACTGGTTCCTGATTCCGACATGACTGAGGCTGTGTTTTTTTTTTAAATTACTATTATATTTGTTTTAAATAAAATTCTGGATGTGAAATGCTGTGCAATAGGTTGTTACAGATTTCCAAATCACAAAGCAGGATGTGTCAATCCTCTCGAATACACACACACACATATTTAATTAAGATATTTGTTCAATATTGTTATTGATTATTATTATTGCATGCTGCAATTTATGGAATTACCTTTAATGTTTTATATACAGCTCATATATATATATATATGTAGTTTATTTTTTTAGTATACTTTTTATTGCGTGTTATTCCAAATTTGGGGAAAAAATATAAATATATCTATTAAAATATTTTACGTTTAAATATATACTTTTAAACTGCGGTGATTGTAATTTATGGAAGCTGGTTACTGATACCGGTAGTGGGAGAAAGCGGGAATCCTCTCAGAGCGCGGCCGGTTGAGGAGCGCTCCTCGGCGGCCAGCTCGGCTGCAGAGGTCGGCCTGTCTTCTCGCGACCCGTAGCTAAAAAATCTGAACATCCCGTATGCAAGTTGCGTCTCTACAAATGCAGAAATTCTACACTTTAAACAAATAAACCGAACAAAAAACAAACAAATAAAAAGCGAAACATTTATGTCGGTCATTGAATCCTTAAAAAAAGAAACTCAGAAATCCACATTTTGAGCCTTTACAGAGTCTCAGTCCGACATTAAATCCCATAAACGCGTCACTTTATTTTATTCCTCTGCTCATTAAAATCGGAGAATCCAGGCTGGACGGAACAGCGTGGCGAAAAGAGGTGTGGGGGGGGGGGACGAGGAGGTAATGGCCGACTGAGAAGCGCTTTCTCCGTGTGAAGACAAAGGCAGTCCTCCCTCACGGGCGGCCATTCACCTTGGATTCCCTTCTTCCTTCCTCACACTAACCGACGAGCTAAAAGCTGCAGCCTGGCTTTAAAACACGGGCTCACCTCGTGAAATCTCATGCATTTGCACACAGATCGGAGGTTCTTCTACCCCCTCTTTTGCATTCGGAGCGGTTCCATTGTTGCTGCAGCTCTGAACTGTGGGCTGCAGCTGGAGACGTGGGGGGATAATGGGGTTGAAACGAAACGGTCTGTGTGATAACAGTATGCCGATCCTGCGTGTATTTGTAATCATTTCAATTGCTCTGAAAAAAAATACAAATATGTTATATTACACTTAATCTATGACAAACAAACCCTTTATTTGATTGTAATTCTATTTATTTCGACATATAATCCCAATCTACCTTCTGATGGCCTGCTTTATTATTATTTTTAATTACTACTCTTAGGAAATGACAGCAAAATGTATTTGATTGTCATTTTTATGAAGGGCTGTTTTCAAATTTAGTCCCAACAATGCCTTTTTTTTTGCTTTTGTTTTGTGTCACTATAATGTATTTACTACTCAATTTGATTACCTGACCTGAAATGGGTCAAGTCAGATAAAGACTGAGAGTGCAGTTATTCACATGCACACATACACGCACACACAATAACCCATGCAGTGTGTGTGTGTGTGTGTGTGTGTGTGTGTGTGTTTGTGTGTGTGTGTATGTACGTGCACACATTTACACACACATGCAGAGCAGGAACTGCTTCAATTCCCTTTATGAAATGAGCTCTAGTTATATTTTTAGTTACATTTATTTATTTATTTTTTTGACATCCTCTGTTTATTTTCATTTACATTGTCAATATCTCTCTAGTTGGAGGTTTTATGAAAACACCATCTTATCAAAAATGTTTTTTTTGTTCCCCCCAATATTTTCCACATTAATTTAAAATGTAAATATAATGCTTTTTTTTTAATTTGCAGCAAAATGTGGAAACATTTAGTTGTTGTTTTTTTGTGAGATAACAGAAGCAGGAAGAAAAAATTGCCTGCATCAAAGCAGACAATGGAAAGGAGCAGTAGCAGGAAGGCAGCGTTGTTTACCTCGGGATGTAGACTGAGTGCCATCATTTTAACCTAGATGGATAAACAATGACTTCCGCCTCCTCTTAAAACACAATGCTCTGTGATCATTTGTTGCAAAGCAGGCTTCCATTAAAAAAATAATAATATAAAAAAAAAGACATACTGTATGTTCATATTTCTATTGTTTTGGAAGGCTACAAGCAGGTTTGGCATTTGAACTACTAATCTAGGAAAGGGAATAAAAAAAAAAAAAGATTGACGCAGAACGCGCAGAAAATGTCAAATTCGCAGATCCGCTTGTTCGTGCGTGTGTGCGTGTGCGCGCGTGTCCGTGTCGGCCTTGTGAGTCCCAGGCTGATCAATAGAGCTGAAGCTGAGGCTGCAGAGACGCCTGCCTTACCCGTGGCTACTTTCACTCGAGCACACAATAAAAAAATATATACATTGTTATTAGAAATAATTAGTCATTTTATCTCATCAGTTAAGACTTTTCAAACAAAAGAAGACCGAGTGAGATGTAGGAGCGTGGCATCGTCCTGGATTCGTGTCATCTTACCCCCTGATTGTGAATTTCTCTCGCCCTGACAGAAGAGATGATCTGGAGCTGCGTCTTCGGCTGGAGAAGCCCGACATCGACTGCATGCAACACATAAACGAGGACGACGACGAAACGGAGCAGGATTATTTTATGGGTTTGCATCTGATTTCGCTGCGTTTCCCTGTCCGGATTTCGGATTACTGAATATTCCCGGGCGGAATGGAAGGACGGGATTTTGCTTCCCCGGCGCACCTCCTCTCGGAGCGGGGCGCCCTGGTGCACCGGGCCGCCTCTCGGATCGCTCCCTCCGGCCACGGCTCCGTGCAGCACGCCGGTCACTTCCCACCGGGGAAGTACTACCCGTCACACATACCGATGGCTCCCCACTCAGGTCGGTGGAAACACGCACGAAAGGCTTTTTTCACGCGTTTTCTCTGTTGCTGTTGCTTCCAATGCGCCCTCTGCGTATTTTGTCTTGTTGGGATGTTGTTGCATGTTGAAAATCCTGCAAATAAAATAAATAAACAAGTAACAGTTTCCTGCACACAAACTCACCACTACAACCTAAACTAACAATATAATGAAATGAACTTTGCATGGAGCTTCTGATTAAGCGTTTTTTGATTAATCTAAATCTACATTTGAAGCAGCTTGTTCTGACAGGCAATGGGAAGAAAGCTTTGCTAAACAAATAGTGATTTGATTAATGGGTAAATGTCAAGCAAAAAATAAAATAAAATAAAATAAAAAAATCCGTTAAGGACCTTGTCTAGTTTTTATTTTGTGATTTTTTTTTTGAGACACCATATGTGAACTGAATTCTCTATCTTGCATGGATGCATAAGGATAATCTTGTCAGTTCACACAAAACACAGGTGTCACATAACCAAAAACCTCCCTATAGGTCAAAAATTAAGGGCATAAATCTTGGATGGAAAGGTAAGCTAATGTGGGAAGAGTGATAAAGGAATACAAGCAACGCCTGGGGAAAATAAAACATCCTATTCAGAATTGGTGCTTTGAAGTGTCTGCGTGCAAATGTGTTCACAGAACATTGCAGATTTAACAAGTGACTTAGAGATAATCTTAGGCCCAAATGAGCACGTTTACGAACAGGAAAGGCTGCATGGACGAGTCCGAATGAACCTCGGGTCTGCACGGCTGGTTTCTGTGGAAAAACACAAGACAAGAAGCTCCACAATGCGGAGCTCCAACAAAAGAGACAATAGCAAAGGCCCATAGTTACAGTTAACCCCATCATTGTTTTTTTCTTAGCACTTTAGGACCAGCGTCTGTGCGTTTAGTCATTAGATGTATTTAAACTTGACATTGTATTTAAAAAAAGAGATCTCACAGAAATCACAACTGTTTTTATTTTTGCAGATAGCTACAGCGTTTAAAGAAAACAAAAACGTGCTTTTATAACATAGTTTATTTCCAAATGAGTGTTTTGTTTTTAAAAGGATCCTCAGGGTAAATCTGAGTTGTCCTCAGTTCAAAAAAATCCTATATACATGTTTAGCCACTTAAAAGTAATTTTATCTGCTGTTACTGTAGCAGAATGACATATTTGTGCAGCTGGTTGGGTTGAGTGAGAAAACAATGCACCACCTATATGTGTTTTGGCTCATATTTCCCCATGTTTTAGACATCAGTTCATTTATTTCTTATATGACACCCTTTAGGCTGACTGAATATTTTTTTTTTTCAAACCAAACATATTTGTAAATGTTTGAGAGTCAATTCTAAAAAAGAAACAAAATGAATCCAGATGAACACGAAGCGTAATTAGTCATTCAGTAGAATTAACGGGTGCCGTTCGCTATTCATCTCTCAGCACACATATTTGCTGTTGGCATCGTTCACTGTGTTTGCACGGAGAGGCCGCTGCATTTGTGCATCTTTTTTTTCTTTTTTTTTCTTGCTGCATGCAGATGTTTTATCAGAAAACCTGAAGGATGATGCTGGTTGCACGGTGAAGATGCGTTCACTGTTCAGACGTTGTGTGTCTAGTATTGAACGCCAACATGCAGGACCTATACTCCAAATGTCATCACCGTTCAATGAGCAGCAGAGGTGCTTTATTGTTCTCCTTGTTTCGTCAGCAACGCATGGGAGGGACTGAAAAGCGGCCCTATTATCCTGCAGGAAAACAAAATATGATTAAATTCTTTACATTTTCATGTTTTTATTGAATTAACTAACAGAATGACCTGACATAATTTCACATCATTTGAAAACCTTTACCCGGTTCTACAAAAATGATTTTGGCATTACACTCAGCTGATTTGCAGTGTTTGATTTATTGTTTTAATATTATTTGAAAATGTCAAGCATGTCGTCATGGAAATATGCGAGTGAGGGATGTAGCTTAATTTGAAAATATTCATGATGTTCATTTTTAAGGTGGTGATCCATTGAAATAGTAAATGCCTTTTGTTGAACGCTGTTCTTTTTTTTCTTTTTTTGTGGTAAATTCACATTTTCGGTGGACTTTAAAAGCATTTTCTGTAAAACTGGTTCTTTATTAGCTTAAAGCAATTTGAACTAAAAGCAGCATATTTAATTTGTTATTTTCAGATTTATTTATTTAAAGAGTAATTAGAGATGCACCAATTAGGCTTTTCCTGGCAAATATCGATTTCTGATGTTCTTTAAGGACTGGCCTGCCAGTTCCAATTTTGACTGATTGAGACTTTTTATTCTTTCGGAATAGAAGACCTAAAACAGAGAAAACAAAGTGCTTCATGTTCTTTAATAGCTGTTGTAGTTTTGAGTCCAACAGAGAATAAGGAATTTAGAAGAGGAAATACTTTTGGTTGTTGCTGTCTGGATTCATCAAAAACGATAGGGAGTTCTTTGTTTGGGTGTATGTCTTAAATAGAAAGAAAACTCTGACTTGTTTGTATTTGACCTGTCACCCACTGAAAGTTTAGAGTACAACAAAAAAAGGGAAGAAATCGCAAATGATCTGTCTGATTCGTTTACAGACAGGAGGTGATGGGAAGTCTTGATTTTAGTAATTTTATCTATTATAGAAAAACAGACATTTTTATTTTCTATTTTTTTTGGCTTATGACTTATATATTACAGATCAGCGAAAATTGTCAAAATAAAATATGTGGACATTAAATCGATATGGGGATTACTTTTTTCTTAAATCTACCTATTTGATCTTATCTACCTTAGAGCATTTTAACTCCTAATTTCTAAGTAATTATATGAACTAGTCGGGAGTTTTAGGATGTCAAACTGGTTGAGGGCTGTTCAACTTGATGAGCCAGGTCATTAGCGTTCCACTCAGTGACCTGTGTGCGATCAACACAACAGCAGAAACTGTGCGTGGTGTTTGCTGAGTTTGTTCAGTTTCCCTGCTCTTTCTCCCCCTGGGGACTAACTTGCACACTAGTTCACATGAATACTTTACAAAGAGCATGAATATTTCAGGGTTGATGTAAAAATGCACTGAGAGGCAGGTTTCTGATGTGGCTCCTTGAAAGGCCTCCTCTGACTTTGCTGAGGTATTTATCGCGGGCGCTTCCAACACCTTTTGCTGTTGAAAAGAGTGACGGCAGCTGCAATCCTCTCCCTTGGCATAGTTCCCAGCGGGGTTGCAGAATTTTAACATGGTATGGGAGAAAATATTACTACTTTTCTTTTATTCTGTTGCAAAGACTTTTAAGTTTTCCGGTAATTACTGTAGGTTACACTAGGCGCAGGCAAGCAGCTTCTTACTCCCTGTCACTCGTTGCTTAGAGCGAATAGAAAGTCTGTCAGCTCCCATTTGCCTCAGTCCATCTTCACCTACTACAAGTTGGTCATTTGTAATGAACGACAGGTGGTCGATTCATAGTTTACACTTGCACTTTGTTGTGGGAATGTGACATTGCAGCCGCTTCTCCTTTTGTATACTCCCTGAAACAGTAAGACCTTTAAATGCATCCAATGCTCTTTAATTCGGCCAGTTCCTTTACGAGGACTTTGAAACAGTAATTTTATCTTCCGCTCGCTCCGGTGCAAAGTTGGAGACAGACTCAGATGTTGGGCAGTGTCAGCGCACAGAGACACAGTGAGGCTCTCTTCCACTGCTGGCATTTATGGCTTTGGTTCATCTTTCAGCCATATTGTTCTGATCAGGCCACTCTGACTGAGGTGTGGCTCTGTGAAAGCAGCGTGGGGGTTCAGAGCTATGCTCTAAACGCCCCATATAATCAAAGGTCATATTTGTGTCATCTTCCTCGCTCGGCCTCCCCTTCCTTTACATCTGCCCTTCTCCCTTTCCAAAAGATGTCCTCCCCGTCTCTTCCCCTCCAATTTTTCAGTCTCCTTTCTTTCCAGCAGGAAAACCCTGGTGCCTGGGAAGCAGTGGTCTTCCTGCCACTTCTGTTTTAGCTACCCTTCTCTGCCTCTGGGCCATTGTTGCAGACCCCAGCTTGGTGTGTTTTACAGCTGCTGTTAAAGATAAAAAACAGCCCCTTCCACCCCCTTTATTGTTTACTGGTAGGATGTCCCTGTCATTCCCTTGGTTTTTATGTCCTGGCTGGATATCTAAGAGCCCCCTCCCCTTCAAACGTTTGCCGTTCTGTCTGCCTTCGCCCCCTTTTTTCACCCCCACTAAGAGGAATAAATAACTTTATAGAGAGACCTGTGACCTTCAAAGACGGTCACAGGTGTCTCTGGTGGAGTTACCAAAGGGCTGGTTACAACCATCGTCTTTAAAAGAATAAAACCTCAATGAGTGGTTAACAGTTGTTCAAGAGAAGGGAAGGTTTGCTTTAAGGCCTCGGCACTCATGTTTTGTTAGCGCATAAAAGATTGGATCAAAGCTCTGTACTCCTATACCCACCTTATGTCCTTGATGATCCCAGGCTGTGCTGTGTTTTAAGGGGTAGTCTAGACTTTTTAAAATAAGGTTCCATGAAGAAGATATTAGTAATAATTTTCTTATCTTTAATAACCAGAAACCATATGAGAGTAGTTTGAAGACAGGGCAAAATATCCTCAAAGAAGGAAAATGTTAACTTTTAGACAGAAGTTCCAGATGAAGTTTCATATTAGTGGGATTCCAGACTATGTTCATGAATGTTAAGAATACTCTCAGATCAGGACACTCTTAGGACTTGAAGGAGGTTAGTATGGCATGGTGTTGTTGCACAGACTCATAGCAAACAATTGCAAGGATTCTATGTTTTCCAATTGCACGTCGGTCCCTAACTCATGTGACTTACATCCTCTCTCTCTCTGCTTGATTGTCCAATTTTGCTTCCTTTGTAAGTAAACCTCACCAGGGTTTAATGCTATGGAATGATTAACACTGTATACAGGAGTTTCGCTTGTTTGCTTCAGATCCGGCTCGGATGAACTTTTTCCCTAAATGATTTGGACTCTGGGCAAATAAGACACAACGTTACAGTGGTGGATTCTTTGGTCTGCCTCATTAGCTGAAACATTTCCTTGATTGAGGCGGTATCCACTTGCAAGGTTGCTTTACAAGCCCTCTCATTCTCAGTCCTTTTCAGGTTCCTAATTCTCTGCTCTCACATCCTAATGCCTAGACCCTACTTTAATATTGAAACCAAATTGTAACCCATTTTAATTAGGCTCACCTAATGTACGAACTATGTTGATAAGTCATAGGGTCATGTGTGAACATGTAGGATTTTGGAATGTGTGGGCTTAGAGTAGTGGAAGGTCTACAGCCATCTTTTATACAAAAGGATGGCCTCACATCTGAATAACTTTTGGCCAAATACCAATCTGAGGATGTCATATCGTTTCTCTCGGCCCAACATATTAATATAGCTTCATAACAAAATCTCTTAAAAACTGCACTTTTTTTGTTTGTCTAAAACATTGTGGGTATTATCAAAATGCAGCTTTTGTCCATGAAACAAACTGGAGGAAGTGCTGTGTAGATGTAGGTCAGAAGTTTCATTTGATCTCCTCTCCGGCCTGTTGTTAGCCTCCTGTGTGGATCTTTGTGAGATGACACGGCTCAGATGGGGCTGTCACTGGAGTCCGCCTGAATAGTGGAGGCGTTGCTTGGCGTCCTATACCTGGCTGAAATAACACCTTTCCCGGTGCTGCTGCTGCCGTTGCCATCTGTTACCTTCCTCATGACACTCCCTCCTGGAAACTACGTTTAGCACGATTGGTCAGGCATTGTTGACAGGGTTCGTTCCTGACATACTTGCAAATAGCTTTAACTACAAGAATTAGACATTTTGTGCGTGTTCAGGCATCCATATAATTTAAACACGAACAAGCCGTGGACTACTTTTTTGTGTGTAAACTATCGTAATGTTTCATTCTCTTCTGTTACATTGTAAGTTTTGAATCAGACCAAAGAGGAACTTCGCCTTTGTTTCAGAAATTTCTCGGTTCACATGGAAAGCTTTTCCAGTTCTTTGTGATATGCCTTTCAAAAAGAATTTCAGCGGCAAACAGACGTCCTGCCCAAACTTACACCATGCGGCACGGTGCCACACAAGCCTTGCCTCAAGCAAGGGGCGTGCACAAGGGCCAACACAATGGAGACCCACAGGTGAGGGCGACAGGCAGGGAAATACCTTCCTGTATTGGGTTTCAGAGCTCTAATCTTTTTTGAACTCAATATCAGGAAGTGAGAGGTTGATGTAGGGATTCAGTGGCTATATTTGACTTCCTCTTGCTAAATAGCATATAAACTAATTTATTTACCCCAATAATCAACCTTGGCAGTTTTATGTTTTCTTTTTTTTGTCTTTCTTCCTGTTCTTCTTTACCCCTCCTTCCCTGAACCCTCTCCCAACATCAGGCGACTTCCCATCAATCTGCCCCAGGCCCACCTCAGCGCATGGCTGTATTGCATGTGACAGCTGTTAGAAATCATTAGCGGCTCAAGCAGAAAATCCAGAATACTTTTCTTTTCTTTTTTTTAAACCAATTTCTTGTGTGGATGTGAATGTTGAATAAAAACACAAACAAAACAGAATTTAAAAAAAAATTTTTATTGGGGCGGCAGTACTGCATGTGTGTTAATGGGTGTACATGTTTGTGGCAGTGTTTGGGTTAGTAAGTGGGTGGGATTTGATATGTTTGTGTGTCCTTCGTTTTTCCAGACGTCCAGCCTTCTCTTCCACAGCTGAGGCACCCTGTGGTCGGCTGTGAGGCGGAGACAGGTGCATTGTTAACCCCTTTAGCGGCCGAGTTTTTTGCTGCTGGAGCTGATGTCGGAAAAACGCTGTAAGATGGACATGCAGTTTGTCTAGATGTTCCAGTTTACGCTGATTTTATTTCGACAGGAAATGCTACTTAAATGATGCAAGTATTCTGTGAATAAATTCAACTGTGGACTGATTTATAACCGTTACATGTGCATCTTGCTCAGACATATACTTTCCCATGAACATGTTGTTGTGTGAGAAATTAGTTTAAAAAAACATTCACAGAATTTTTATTCTGTTCTTTGGTTTTGCAGATTTTAACTATAAATAACTACAAATAAGATATAACAAATTTCAGAAGTGATATAACAGTTACTGTTAAACAGGGTTTTTGTGATGGCTTAAAATCAAGAAGGGAAATTTATTAATTTCCTTTTAGGATAAATAAAGTATTTTTGAATGATTTGATTTATTGAAGACAAAATTAGTTTAAAGTTCCCATTTTAAACTTTCTGTATCATCTTATTTTTACTATAAACAGGGTTAGTATGGATAGCCTTGTTCAAATGTATTCAATGGTTGTTTTTTGTGTTATAGAATAAAGAGACTTACTCTAAGATATCAAAATATCACCAATATTTCAACACATAGAAGGCTCCATTACAAGCAAAAATAGCAGAGCAACCTTCGATGTGATTCAGCATTTTCAAAGTGTCATCACCAGTGCAATGAAACATTCCCAAGTTGTAGTAAAAAGCAACCAAAATTGCAAAAGTACAAAGCGTAGAAGCCTGAATGAACAGCCAACACACCTCTGTAGAAAGTCTCTCTGAAACCTTAAAATGTGCAGAGATTTGGTGATGAAATCAAGAGCCGTCGTACCCAATAAGCTTGGGAAAGACCTATTTCAACAAATGAATGACTAGCATCTGGAATTCCAGCTGAAAGTGTTCAGCCAGATGCCCGGTTGTCAGTCCAAAGATTTATTTAGCTTTTATTAACAGATTTTTTTATTTTATTTTGTGTTTGTTTTGACCATCCTTATCTTCAATGTCCATTTCTCTTTTCACTGTCTTTTACCCTTTCCATGAACTCTAAAATGCATTTGTGGTTTGAATGAATGGATTTAAGTAAGTTTAAATCTGAAATGGAGCAGCCCAGTTGAATACTAAAACCCTGAGATTAACAAGAAAGATACTTTTATTTTCACCAGAACCATATATGTCAGAAAAAAGGGTCCCTAAACAGCAACTTTAGACAGCAATTTGCATTTCTCTTCCATCTGGACCCCCTTTTCCTGTTCTGACCACTAGGCTACACTGCATCCTTTCTCCAACCCAGCATTCTTTTCTGAGATCTGGTGCAAACAACAGTCCCCGCTGCAACAGATGTGTGTTTGTCTGCTGCTGCTTCATGCATATTAGCCCACATTAGCTCCTCTTGCTGTGTCCCATTCAGTGACCTACAGGGGGATGGGAGGAATAAGAGGGGGCGAGAGGGATGGCATACATTTTCTTGTGTGTGGTGTAGACGGAGAGAAAAATCACAGACATGCAGCCAGACCGACAGACAGAAAGACAGTGCAAAGCGACATCTAGACTAGATGCGCACAGTCACATGCTGTCATACACTTACTGGTGCATCTCAAACAGAAAAGACACACACACACGCACACGCACACACAAGCATGTCACACAGACTTACACATCTCGCATCCCAGGGGGCCGTGGGGCCACTGGGACAGAGAAAGCTTGAGAGTCTGGTTCATCTGTTTACATCTAATTATAGAACCAGTACTATTTCTGAATCTGCCGCTCCAGCTTTTTTTTAAAACACAAAGCTTTGACAGCTCTTTCTCTCAACAGTGAGCGGTTATCTCATCCCTCTAGCGCTGCTAAAGTCTACAGTCCCTCAGTACAGTAAAAGAGGACACTGGGAGGGAGGGGGAGGATAGCTTGTGTTGTAAACCCTCTCATCCTTTATAACATGAATGTGCAGATTTACAAAATGACTTTTTACTTATTAAAGAGTCATTAGACGACTACCCTGATTAAAAGAAAAATACTTCACATCTATGCTTGGCGTTCTTACTTTGCTTCCAGAGAAAGCGCTGGTCCTTGCAACAGCCATACCCCCAACCCAAGAAAGATTATAAATTACGGATTAGTATTGTATCTAATGCATCTAGTGCTAAAGAGACACTGCCAGTGTGGAAGTTAATCCTCAATTTTGGTTGCTGATATCCAGCTGAGTCGCTGAGTGGCTGTTGTTTGCCAGGACTGCCTGGAGTTAGAAGCTGTGAGGGGGAGGGAAGTGTAGGAGATGCTAAGCCACTGCCTGTGGGTGTCAGGTAAGAGCGAGATCCGGACAGGGCTGGGCTGATGGTGTAGTGGTTGCAGCTTCTCGAGGTTGTTTTCATAAACATCCCACAAGGCCAAACCCGCAGCCTGCTGGGTGCAACCTAAGCCAGGTGGACCCCCTCCTCCCCCATCCTCTTTGTAGCATACAGACCCCTGCACGATTGAAATGTACACTTGTGTGCACTACCCTGCCAACGCCGAGTCCACGTTCTTTAGTCTGCAATGTGGCCGGGAAATTAATTAGCTGTGAGGACGTAACATAAACGCTGAGATAAAGGTGCGCTGTCTGGCCAAGACATGGCGTAACGGCCATGATGATGGCTCCATTGTGTTGAGAGGGGTGTTTAGCAGGAGTGGAGGCAGGGCCTATCCTGGAGGGCTGGATAGCTTCTGATTAATAGTAGGGAATCCTTTGAAGTGACATCCAAGTCGTCCCGCTCACGGGCTAATAGCAATACCATTAGTATTGGGAGCATTCCCTCTTCCTCAGTCTTCATTAGACAATTACCCAACTGCAGCTCTGTCCCACCACCTGGGCCTAACACACCTGCCTCTTTTTGAAGAGAACTTATTGGAGTTTTCAGGCTTTTACTTATTATTTAACTATTTTTTCTTATTTTAGATCATTTCTCTTTGTCATGCTTCCAAGACCACATAAGCCCTTGCAAAAACAGAATAATACCTCCACACACCTCATAGTGAATTATTGGGATTTTATGTGATAGACCAACACAAATTTACTCTTACTTTAAAGTAAAATCACAATTATAAATGGTTTGCAATAGTTTGCCACAGCAAACAATCTGAAAACAAGTTTGGCCAGAATGTTTGTACTGAGCTCCATTTACTTTGACAGGCGAATCCAGTGCAGTTGCCTTTAAAATCACTATATTAGGAAACAGACCCAACTTGTTTGTGAATAAACATCTTACTTAGGATTGTTACATCTGTAAAATTGGAAAGAGCATGACTAAACCGCAATGCCTACTAAGACGTGGCTGTCCAGCTAAACTTAGGGGTAGGGTAATGGGACTAATATTAAAGGAAGCAGCCATCGTAATTTAAAAGAGCTGCAGTAAATTTGTTTTGTTCCGGTGGTAACTAGCTATAGTACCGGTAACGATTAGTCGTGGCCTTTATGGCAGAGTGGCAAAAGGTTTGCCTCAGATCATATCGGGATGCAGCAGACAAACCTGCAAAGAAAGGGGTTCCATTCAGATGAGACCAAAATGTAACTTTTTGAGCCATAAAAAAGCCAAGAAAGAAAGATCACAGAAAAACATGGATGTGACGGTGATGCTCTGTTGACAGATTTCTTCAGCAGGGCTGGGGGAAAGTTGGAAAGGTGAATGCAGGTAACTACAGGGAATCAAAGTCTTTTCATCTGCTTCAACAGCCTAGTCAAAGTTCATGGGTGTCTCTAGTTCTAAATCATTAGAAAGGGTAAACTTACAGATATTTCTTGATACATATGCACTGGACATTGTCCTTCCAATTCACAATTATACAAACTCTACTGATGCATTGAAGTTTGGTGCTGTAATATGACAAAAAATATGCTTACAAGGCATCATTAAAATACTAATGATACAAACAGCTAATGGTACTAAGGGGATACTTAGGTGAATTGTGGTCCAGCCAAAAGACTCCCAGTGTTGATGTGGCACAAGTGGGACACGGCTGGTGGACTACAGGGATCCATTTTCGATATCCTGTGGTGACAGATGGGCCACAGCTGTGGATGGTAATGTGTTTGTGTTTGCGAGCGAGCGTGTCTGTGCGCGTGTGCTCATTTAAAAAGCAAGTGCCAGGAGATGCGGGGTTGGGTCTGTCAGCTGTAGGGGTAAAGTAAACTATTAGTGGTGGGACAAGGCAGCGCTTCCAGTGAAGAATTAGAACCAGTTCTAATTGCAATGAGGTTGGGCTATGATTACATGCTGGCTAATGCACTGACAGACCTCTTACTTGGCTGCCTCTCAGAACGCCGCTGAAATGGCTGAATGCCTTTTGGTTATAAAGCATAATGAGAGGGTGTTTGAACACACTCGTGCGCTCGTGCTGGCTATGTGTGGGTGGCTTCCTGTGTGTCTATGAGATTAAACTTGTTTAAGAGGTTCTTTTCTTACATTTCTAGTTTTCTTTCACCGCTAAAATTTAGCATCATCCGTACATTGTGTGGTCGTGTGTCTTTTCAAGCGACAATGGTGTGCAGCCTGTTCCTGGAGTGCCTGTCATTATTTATTTGTCGTAGAGGCAACTTCTTTTCCAAAAATCTAAACTCAGCTGATTCAACTGCCTCAGAGTTGTGGGGAAGGTTTGTGTTTGAGATTTTTTTTTTTTTTTGTATGCGTGTGTTGTATTTGTTTGTTTGTATGTGAGTGTGCATGCTCATGGGAAACGGCAATCAAAGGAACTGTGTTGGACAGAGTACAGAAGACGAACAAGAGAGAAAACGATAGTAGGCAGCTGAGAGGGCAGCATTTGGTGGTTGGGGGGATGAGGGGCAATGCAGGTGCCTTATTCTACCTCATTACTGTGGATTTTTCATTCCATCTGTCCCTCATCTCTCCAATGGTGTACAGGCCTGTCAGTATCATAGATTCACCTGCTTCAGTTGCAACACTTACAACAAATACGTGCTATTTACAAGGAGTGTGTATTTGACTGTAATGTAATAGCATATTTATAAAGAGGAGCATTTAATTAAGTGTTATGAAGAAGATTTCCAGCAAAATTACTCAGGTAAAACATTTTTTTTCAATTGCATTTTAGGATTTTGTGATGCTAAGGAGTTTAAATTGTGTCTTTTTGGGGCTTTATTACAGTCATCCTTGCCATTTCACCAGTTTTAAAAGGTCAAATAAATCATTGACTAGAATTTACTGGAAATCTGTTGTTCATCTGCGATGATCACCCACCGGGTTAGTCACAGTTTAGAGACTCAAATATTAACTTCAAGGTTTTTTCTTCAAACCTTAAAACTTCAAAGTTAAACATTTTTAAATGGAAACCGTATAAGTGAAAGAAAGAAAATTCAGTTGACCAAACACTTGGCCCTGTCTAAAAGCAAAAACAGACCAAAAAAAACTTTGCTAATTACTTCCCTCCATTATCCATGTTTGCATAACCATGGGGACTCATTCTGTCTTCCTAAGTTTTTTTTTATCCTCATAAACAAAAAACTTGGGCACTTATTTTTTCCCCAAAATTCATTAAAGGGTATATATGCAAAGTCAAAACTCTTAAGTGCCTAAACACAGAAAAGTTTAATTTATTCTCTCTTTGAGTCATATTTTTTAATCTGTTTGGTTTTCTCTATTTCCTATCAAATTCTCTGTGTGTTCAGTTAAGTCTGTCCATGTAAATGAACGAGATCAAAGGGTTTTGCTACATATTTAACAAAAATTACAACAAACTTTATTTGAGATATTTTGTGTTATTGGGCCCTTTCAATTGGTTCAAAAGCGTTGGCACTGTGCCTTCTGCTCATGTTTGCACTCTGTGTGGGTTTTAACTCCTTGAGTAAATAATTGAACTGCATACTTTGCATAGTACCATAACATAAACAGTTTTGCATCGCTTTTGCCATTTTTGTCTTAGGGAATTCTTAGAAGAATAAAACCTGAAAACAGTGGTAAAAGAAGGGGCATGTGGAGCTACCTTAACAAGGAATTTCAAACCAAATAAATGTATTTACACTTTATGTTGACCATAACTAATAATATAATATGTCCATTTTAAATAAAAACCTTTATAGCTATCACAGTTTGGAAGCCGATTTCTGATCTCCAGCTTTTGCCTTCCAAAACTGATTTTTTCTCTTTTAGATTTCTTCATAATTTCTTTATTTAAAAAATATATTTTCATAATTTGAAACAATGTCTAACCTTCATTTTGTTATTGATAATTAATTATTGATATTAAGAGCAGAGTTGAGTTTATGTTTTCTAACCCGACAGAGCAGTTGCTGCTAAAATGTATTATTTCATAACACTTGACAGTAAATATGTTATGTTATTACAAAAATAAGTATTTTCTCTTTATTCACTGGAGAATGTAGACCCCTTTTACCTTAGCTCTGAGATGGCAAAATATATTTCGAGAATATTGTCATCGCAATATCAGTGGGCATAATATTCCTATTGCAAATGACTGTTTGGCGGGCAACAAAGTGTTCGGTAACATATTGTAAGAGTTCTGCAGTTGTGTTTTTTGCTCTGATGCAAATATTTAGGTTACTGTGAAAGAGCCTTGTGCAGAAACAGCTCACAGTGGAAACAAATTACATTGCAAAACAAAATATATATATATTAATACAACGCCTTTTTAAATCCAAAAGGATTTAAAAAATGTCCAAATTCAGCACATTTCTTACCATAAGATAAATGCTCAAAAGAAAAAGTAAAAAGCAAAGCAACTTGACTCTACTCTGTTTAGCCTACCTGTCTTCTTTTACAGTTCTTGTTGCTTACACCTTGTATGAAACACACACAAACATCTCAACATCTTTTAAAGTCTTTATTCAATGAACAAACGAACAGATTCATGTAAGACATCATTAGACATGAGGATTTTGATTGCATGTGACTGCTGCTGATATTACCTACCATGGGACAATAAAGTATAACTGTGTTCTATTCTATGAACTACAAGAATCGCAGTGTCCGCTTGGCAGAATAGTTAATCTCGCCTAAATACAAGGCATCCCGATCGACAATATGAGGTTATTACACAACACCAATGGCAGCAAAAGCAAAGTTGAAACGAAGCACAGTAATGGGACACATTTAAACTAAAGTCCAGTTATGTGACAGACGTCTAATTAGCAGGAGCTTTTAATAGCTATTCAAAGCAATGAGGCTGCCGGAGCTGGACTTATCAAAGCCAGAGCATAGTGTCATATATACCACCACCCTCCAACGACATAAAAAAAAACACATTATTCTGTCTAGTACAGCATAATGTAGAAAAGCATTGTTTTACTTAGTGATATTTTACATAAATGTATATTGTGCAGAAGTGAGAATAATACCGAAAGGTTTCTGGACTTTCTGGAATTGGCTCATATTAATTGCTGACACTGTGTTTCATTTATGGTTGGTAGGAAACAAAATGTCATGCCTTTGAGGGTTTTTTTTGTACTTATTTTTTTGATAATGATGACGATGATGCAGAAAGTCCAAACTCTCCAGCTAATGTGTAACAAAGTAGTGAAGTATGATGAGAGGATTGGTCCTCCTTGGTTACTGGACAAATTATGGGTAAAGATATGTAATCACGGAAACTAGATGGAAAATATAATGCTCACATTGCTAAACTATGCAGCTGCAGTGAGTTGTAAGTTAGGTCTCCTGATGCCTGCAGGATTAGAAAAATAATTAGGATTTCTGCTTTTTTGTGTTCTCACTATTTTATGTTTGGTCTGTGAGTAAATGTGTGTATTCCCAATAGACATATCTTCTTTCATAAAGTGGAGCTGCATTAAGGATCAATACTAAAACTAAATACTAAAACACACTTACACAAACACACACACACTCATGTTGTAAATGTTATACACACACACACACAAACACACATTCACACACTTTTTCTACTACTCTATGGGATCTCGTTCCTTCCGAGCAAATGGCGATCATTTAGAATGAAAGCAGATCCTTAATCCTTTTGGACCTACATCAGTCCACTGGTCTTTGGGTCTGTTGTGCATAGCAGCTCAAGTTTCTGCGGTCTAACTGAGATTGTGTAGCTCAAAGAAACTGCAGTAGAAGAAGCAGAAAAAGTTGCGTCAAGAGACATGCTGTTGATTTTAAGAAGATACTTCAAAGCTAACTATTCGCTTTGGGTGCAGCTCTTTCATAACCTTCTTTAGGGATTAGCTAATAGCAAATTCTTTATGGACCAACTTTCCCAAATCTCGCAATAGTACTAACCTGTAGTTGCAGCTGCACTTCCCTGCTCTTAGTTTTGTACTTTTATGGAAGTAAATTAACATGAATAATTTGTGCTTGCCTGATTGCTCCATGGTTGCTTTTGAGGCAAGCAATCCTACTAACTGTATATGGTTTTATTAGACTGACTTCTGGCTTCAGTTTTAGTGATGCCATAGAAACACACAACATCTGGGTGACTTCATTGTGCAAATACAAAAACAGAACACACATGTCTGGTGTTTGTGTGCATGTAATTGGAGGAAGTGGGTTAGTTTGGGCTGTAAGGGGGAAAAAGGGACTTTGGCTTTTTAAGTAAGGCCTCATACTGCCTCTGCATACTCTTGATTTATGACCTTGTGTAGGAAATCTCTCATTTGTCAATTTTCATTTCTTTTCCCCAAGTCTGTCTTTTTTTTCTTTCTCTATTTTAGTCTCACACCAAATGTTAAGATGATTGCTAACAGAAAGTTAAAGAAAGAAAAAAATCATTAAGCCAGAAGCAAGTTTTTTTTTTTGTCGAAATGTTTCCAGTCGTGGTGAATGAAATACTTGTCTTAGTGGTTATGTTTTAGTCAATATTCAGGCATCGTTTTGTTTGAGGTTCGAGTGTGTCATTATGTGGTGTACATATACCCAAATATTTCCAAGCACTTGTAACAAAATTATTTCAGCTTAGTTGCAGTATTAAAATGCTTATACACTGTTAGAACATTTCTGGCCATAAAATAAATTTTTGGTTTGGTGAGAATATCTTCACATTTTGGCACTAAGCCCATTCTGAGGTCTGATTCAATCAGAGGTGTTTGTTTGTTTGTGTACTTGCAGTGGTTTAAGTTTCCCGTTGCACCGTACCCACTAATAAAATTGCCTTTTTGTTTGTTTCTGAGAATAAAACTGGAGATGTTGCAGAACTTTCTGTATTTTTAGAAAGTTTCCAAACCCTGTTGTACTGAAGCTGACAATTTTAGTGTATTTTAATTTTTTTTATTGATTTGACCACAAACAAGTGCTGCATTGAAAACTACAAGGAACCATAAACACAATATTTTAAATACATTTTGAAAAATTGGTGGGTTACATCCAGCACATTTTTTTTGCATGATTTTGGGTTCAGTCGCCTTTTCTTAGTTAACCCTAAATAAAGTCCAGCTGAACTAGTTGCAACTAGGATATTTCAAAGGGCTGCACTGGATACTGCTAGAACACAATTTGATTTTACATTTTACATTACATTGATTATACATTTTATGTATCTATGAAAGAGTACAAGGAGAATACTTAAGTATATATTATGAAGTACGTCATTTTGGTCCATCTATAGGTTTTTGTATTCAGGTCCCTGGGCCTGAATTCACAGTGTTGTGTAGATTGTCTTGGTCTCTCAAGTACAATCCTAATAATAAAAAAATTGGTGTTGTTGTTTTGACATGATGACTTGTAATAAACAGAGACAAGAATATATTTGCAAGACAATAGCAGTAAAGACAACCCCTGGGTAACATGATTATGGGATTGGGTGATAGAATTGAACTTCTTTCTCAAAGAAGTAAATCAAGCTCCTTCTCCTCCCTTCATTATAAATAGATTGCCCCACTGGCTCTTTAATGTACAGATAGGACTGCTCAGCACAAGTCAGTATGCAGACTCATGGTGCCTTACTCAATAAGAGATTGTTTGTGTGTGTTTCTGCACAGGGTAAAAAGCTTTGAACTAAGACATTTTTGAATACCACACTTCTTTTCCGACTCAACAATAAGACAGCTAGTACCAAACCAAGCCAGGAGGAGGCTCCAATCCAAGTGTCCTCTGGTCATCATTGCATTAAGGCCTCAATCATAGCCAGACTCTGTGGTCAGAGTAAATAAGCTGTGTTGGAGAATGTCAACACGACTAGTCGGCTCCTTCACAGCGCCCGCTGTTGACATAACTGCTCTCTTATCTGAGCCGAGCACCACAATACAGCGCCGTGCCAGAGCAAATACACTAAGAGTTTCAAAACCACACACATGCCAGTTTTTGTACATAGCTGGTGAAGGGGAACACATTGGCGGCGGAGCTTCTTCCCCTCATTGCCTCACATTACCTTAATAACTCTTCTTTAGCCCCCTCTGCCTCCCTCTTTTCTTTTCTCCATTATGGTCTTTTCCAGCTCTAACACTGACTTGGCTGTGTCTCTGGCGTGTGATAACCTGTTGGAGGCTGTTTCTCTCTCGCGAATAAGCAGTCTCCTAACTGAGGTTCATTTGCACTGCGCTTCTTGTGGTGTTCTCCCCCTGGCGTCTCATTTCACAGAGTCCCTGAATCGTCTAACATGTGATACTGGTACACTCGCTTCGCCCGACGTAAAGCGTAGCATTCAGAAAATGTAAAGCTCACATCCATGAAAAAATAAGTATAAAGCCGAAAGACAGTACGTAAAATAGTTTCTCTGGGATTTGGACGTTTTTTTTATTTGAGATTCTAAGTGTTGTTGTTGCCGTAAAAACTATGTGTGTGTGGTATACAGTTGTTTCAGCTCGAGTATCTTTCCTTTTTTTGAGGATGTGCCAAGGCAGATCGAATGAGCAGCTGCAGCACATCTGGTAAGTTCGATCAGATGGTGCAATCCTCACGTAACCCTGTAAGTTCTCCCTCCCTTCCATTTCCAAATGGATATTTAGAGGAGGAGGCTAACACATATAATGTGTGAGGTCACCCTTAACAAGAACTAGTTCTAATTTTTTTGTTCCCAAATGTTTAACAGGTTACCTCCTAAACATTTTGAACCAACTTTACTTTCCCTGCATTAACCAGTTGTTCGTTTTTTAGCTACTGTCATGAAATCAAGTCTATGTTTGCAATGTGGAAGATGGAATTGACTTGCCCTCAATGCATGCAACAGATGTATAGCTCAATTGGAAGGTCACCTGACTGGTGGCGTGGGTTCAAATCCAGGCCTGGGCTACCCCAACAGCATTCAGCGTGGGTCCTTAGGCAAGACCCTTTGCGCTACTGCCTACTTTGTAAGTCGCTTTGAATAAAAGCGTCTGCTAAATACATTAACATTGTTTTTGTCTGTAGGCTGAAACAATAAAACCCTTTTAACTTTTACAACCTTATGATAAGGCAATAAAATAAAATAAAATGGAAAATATGGGTTATTAGGATTATCAGTTTCATAATATTGTGTAGCCCTAATTTACAATACATTTTTTTAAATAGTTACAATTTGTGGTATATTCCTAAATATTTTTCTTGTATTTATTATTTATTATAATATATTATAGCAATTGAAATGCTTTAGGAGGTAACGCTGGGATTTGGTAACTAATCACCACAAAGTTTTTTAGGGTTGTGTCCTAAATCTTCAGTTTATACAGACTTTAATCAAAGTGGGGGGATATTTAGGAGACCTAAAATAATCATAGAGAGCAATATTATAAGTCTGCATTAGTGAAGCAGCCTATTGAGCAAGCAAAGTTGAAAGGGTGAGGATGAAATGCTCTCTGTCTCTCTACTTCTAGCTGTTAAAGCTATCAAGATAACACAAGCTTCTTTGTTTTACTTAAAAGTGACCAACTGTCCGCTGGATTGATTGCAAAAAATGTTTCCATGTTTGCTCATGACTGCCTGAATGCAACAGATGTTATCAAGACAACATTTCATGGAGGACCAGTGTCGGCGATCGGAAGGCATTCCTCAGCTTTGACTACTGGTTTGTCAGGGGTGATTAATAAATCTTTTTAACGCACAGTTGGATTGAACTTGTATACATTCGAGTGTATGAGTTACCAGAGTGAGAAGGACCATAGCTGTTTGTTTGAGTTTAGAAGCAGTGTCAGCCAGACTCGGACGGTTGGCACAGAAGAAAAAAAACAGCAAAACAAGGACATGCATGCATATTTATTTAGCTTTTTTCACATTTTCTCATGCATACGTCAGTACATTTTATTGTGAGTTTTGTCTAACACACCCTACATTTAGTTGTGAAAATGATAATAATAATAATAATGAGCCATCTTTTCATTGGATCTAGAAACTAAGTCCCACCAAGCAGATACCTGGTAAATTTGACTTCAATCAAAACCATTAATCGTGGCTCTGGCTATATGTTTAGGGTTGTTGGATAGGTAAACTATATCTTGATCACACGATTTTTAAACCCTTTGACATATTCCGTCTGAGATTGCCTTGTATAAAGCCCCATTACCACTGACCAACCACCCTACCCTGGCTTAAATAAAGCAAGTTAACATGTACGTGTTACATGGTTTACAGCCATGTCATTTTTGTTTTTAAATGATCGACTGAGTGATCCTCGCTGAGCTGGTAGACACTTAAGATTACCTTTTATAACCGGAAACTGCTCTAAACATGTTCCAACTGCATTGCTGACCTGGTGTTTGTCCCCTATTCTTCTTTAACAAACCTTTTGGTTCACAACTGTGTTCACAAGTTAATTAAGTCAAGTGCTTGTGTAAAGTATTTACTATTTAGGTGATTGAGGCACCAGATTTTGTTTATGATGTTATCAGAGCAAACAGGATCTGAAAAGAAAGTTTGTCCACATTTTTCAGAGCTTTCTTTGAATATCATTTAAAACCATCATGTGTTCATCATCTGAATTCTCATTCAAAACGTGGAAATGTTGGGTTTGACTGGGCACAGTTTTATGGGTTCTGTACAACGTAAGAGTGTGCAACGTTTGGCCTTGGCTTCCTAGGCGGCTCATCTGTGCAGGTTATCAGAGCCAAAATGCCTCACATTCGTCTTGATCGAAGCGACAATAATTAAACATTTCTCCTTTGTGCCCCTTGTGAACCTCACAGCATATTACACTCATGGCCACAGAAAGACCTTGGACTTGCTGGCGTGGCGTCTCCCAACTTGTTATCTGCGCTGCTCTGCCTTTCTGCCTCTGACAGGACACATCAGACTGAGAGAAGCCAGAGCAGTGAGCTGCCTTTTGTTTAACCAGGAGTTTATCATATTACAAGTCGATCCAAGAGAACTCGGAGGGCAGCACTGCGGAACGTCCTTGATGTCCAGCACTGCTCTGGGTGACCTACAGGAGGCGCATAGCTGCAGATTAAACAGCAAGGCAGAGGATGGGAGGACAACCGGAGAACATGACATTCTAACAGCTCATGGTTTGCCTGTTGAATGCTGGGATGTTGATTTATCAATGCCAGATTAACTTATGACTGCCCATAAAAAAAGACTTTCATTGAAGACCCAGACAAACAAGAGTAAGGAAACAGAGCGCACGAGGAACCAGTGAAAGAAAGGGAGGGAAGGTTTGAATTTTGTGCCCACAAATATTGCAAAAATGTAACCGTTCTCCTTCTGAAGTATTTGACAGACACCAACAGAGAGAAGCAAGTGAGGTGATGAGGGAGGACAGAAATATGGAGCTAAGCACCAGGAGAAGGAGGCAGAGTGATGGAGAGGGTGTGAGGACAGAAGGAGAAAACTGAGAAGGGGAATGAGTGATGGGGCTCAAAGGAGCAGAAGGAGACATATAGATGAAAGTTGAAAAGGGAAAGACAGCAAGCAAGATCTGCTCCAATGACTCGAGCTGCTTGTAGATTTATGTGCTGTTCTGCGTATCATTATACATCACCCTGAGTGGATGTGGAGACTCAGCTAATGTGATGCCTGTGAGGTAGTGTGTGTGTGCGCATGTTTATCTGTGTATGTACTGTGGCACACTTTTTTTTCTCCCTCTACATGCAGTTTATGCCTCCTCCAAAGCAAACTGACTTCTGAGTTCTGCAGAAAGCACTCGCCTGTGGTGAGGCAACATCCACCCACATCCAAACACCATTTTTCCAAAGCCTACATACCTAGTTTGTGCTGGTTGAGAGAAAGGAGGCTTAGACCACCCAGGACTGGAGAGTCAAAACTCTGCTTTGATGTGGCCCCAGCATATGTGGTACAATCAAAGTCAAAACACACTCACAAAACAGAGTTTTACTGCCTCTTGCGCTACATCTCCCAACCTCATTGCTCGAGTGGTGGGACACTCAAAAGTAGAAAGAAGCAGAACAAGAGAGAGAAACATCCACCTACTGTGCCAGGCAGCCTGGGACAAAAAAAAAATTGGAGCCGTATGGTCACCCCGAGGGAGGGAAAACCTTCCCAGTCTAACCACATCTCAATTAAGCAATTAGGTTCAAAAGTTAACAGGGGACTAATTAGATACTATGATGCTGAGTGCTTGTTTTATTCTGCCTTTTTTTCCCCCCATCCAACATGCAAGTCTGTCCGTGACCCGGCTGGCATGCAACCTACTGTTAGTCACCTATCTATAGTCAGAGCGTTCCACATAAACTCCACGGTTTTAGACTGACCAGTCACCGTCTGTAAAACAAACCAGATCCATGTTGTTCCATTGATTGATTTCAGCAAAACTAGCTGAATGTGAGAATCCACTTTCGGTTTAAGCAAGATGAACATTTAGTCATTTACACCCCCCTTAAATTTTTAGCCCTGCAGATGGGTTTTATTGCATGTCAAATTAGAGGTTTAAAGCTCTATTATTGAGCCATTTTATCTCCGCATATTCAGAACAATTACTTGCTTTTAAAGCTTAGGGCTGGATCGTGCCCCCATCTCTGACAATAAGCCTCCAGCAGAAAGTATTTGGAATGGATAAAGTTCCTATTTTTGCTAAGAACTGTCGCTGCTAGACTGTGTGCTTTAAGTGATGGAATATATGAATATATGTCAGGGTTGTAGTTGGGCTGTCTTGAGCCAAATGTGTTCAGATTTAAGGTGACAACCAGATACAAGCCCTCACAAAGGTATTCATACCCTTCTCATAAAATTTGACATCACTAAATGCATGGTATTAGAAAATCAATCACCGATAAATCCTCGTCCTTTGTGTCGGGTATCTTTGTCCACAGCATTTGATGCTCTGTCCACAGCATTTGATGCTACTAGTTGAATAACAAATCAGTGTGCAGCATTTAAGTTGTGTCATCTATAGTAAGTTGGTAATTCGAAATGGTAATTGTCTAACACACAACAATCTTGCAAAGGTGAAAGTAGCTATGATTTATTTTATTGCCCTAGCCACATTTATTTGACTGAATTGTATATAATACACCAACACAAAAAAAAATTATAATTTGTGAGATAAAACAAATATCTGAAACTATATTGTATGTTGTACATATGTAGTAAACACCATTATTCTTATGCCATTTCATAAATTCTGGTGCAACCAACTGCTTTCAGGAGCAACCAAATTACCTATGTGTAGTTGCAGCTTGGGTAAAATACTGCTGGGGTTTGATTGAAACAATAGGGAGTAAACCACATCATTAAAAACCAAAGACCACACTAGACAGGTCGGGGAAAAGGTTGTATAAGCAAAGACAAAGTCTGTTTCTAAAACAGAATGCAAACCTCTGATCAACTCTGTAAATGGTAATGATGGAAGGACCTGTTGACTTATTAATCACGGAATCCATCAATTGGTGTTTACTAGAAATGTAGCGAGACAAGCCTGGTGATTATATCACAGCCATTAGGAGTCATTTTCAAAGTCGGACACATGCCATGTTGGGGACAAAACAACGTTGGACGAAGTTAAAAGTTAAACTTTAGACCTACATAGAAAACCCTTCAAATACTATATGAAATGTAACACATGATGGTGGGAGCATCATGATGTGAATACAGTTTTTCTTCGGCAGAGGGAGGAAAATCTGATTGATGCAAAAGACGGTGGACAGGAGGAGGGATTCACAGGACAGTAAAACTAAATGTACCATCATAGTAAGTTAAAGTGAAAGGGTTTAGATATGTGATAGAATGGCCCAATCAAAGTCTAGACATAGATTAGCAGAACATCTTTGCCAAAACGAAAAAGTACCATAATCCAAGCTGATTAAGCTTGAGCTATTTTGAAAATAACTGGGCAAAAAGTTCCAATATTTGAAAAACTGTTATTGATATTGTAGGTATAGTTTCAGCAGAAAAGTGCTTTGCAAAGTATTGACTGATATTGGATGAATATGTATATAGACAGCACATTGTGTTTCCAACATGAAAACATGTGAATAAGGTATAGAGAAGTGAGGAATATGGCTTTGATTTAGTTTGTTTCCCAACAGCCGGCTCTTAAACTCCAAAAGTGGTTGATTAGCAGTTTGTTCTTTCCTGTGTGTTCATGTGTGTGAAAGAGGTGGGAGTGAGAAAAGTCAGGATGCAGTCTGAGAGGTGAAGGACTCCCCTGTTGTATGTGAGGCCCTGGAGGATTCATCTCCCCTTCCTCCTCCTCCTCCTCCTCTTACACTCACCCCTTCCTCTGTGAGCTTCACAATGCTGGGAAGAAATGTGTCATTAATGGGGAGGGGGGGACAAAAATAATGTTTATGAGCTCAAGCAGCACTGAAATAATTTTCCATATCAGTGCAACTGCATGGGCCCTGTGGGGGAGTAAATCTGATTTTCTCCTCCCTGTGCCAATGAGAAACATCATGGGAAAGAAAACAGATTGGATTGTTAGAGTGATGGCCTGACGCAGCTGTGGGCGGCCCTTGTTGTGTTTGGGTGCTTCGCTGTGTGTGCGCGTCTGTATTTGCTCATACGTTTGAGCACGTACCCTGGAACTGCGACCGACTGAGAAACGACGACGGGGTGAGAGTGAAAGAAAGCTAAAATAAAATGGGGATAATAACAGGCGCATACGGATAAACATTTGCAATGGATCACCTTTTAAAGCCGTGAACACTTGAGACAGAAAACATGGCTCTAAAGTAATCCTAGGTAAAAAAAAAAGGGGGGTCACTTAACAAGCAAACCTCTGTAAGCGCTCAGCAAAATCAAACCGCATTTTGTGGTCAATCTACAAGAAAGAATAAACAACTATTGGGTTAGTAGAATGCCACGGGTAACAACACTGAGCACAAAAAGACGAGCTTGTAATGGCCTACGTTTAATGCCCTCCCTTCTACATTTTGAACGTTTAGGTTTGCCGAGACATTACTTACCTTGTGTGTGCTGTTTGAATCTGTATTGTGGAAATGCAGAATGTGTGCGACTTCGTGGGTTGGTGTTACAGGAGGGTAATGAGCCTGGAATCTCGGTTGTCTAGGCCTTGACCTGCTGATGTCTGGAATTCATTGATCTTCTCAGATTCATCCAAATGACTCAGCAAGCATCTGCATTTTATTTTATTTTTTACATGAACCAGAGCCGGCACACCTAAGTCAGCTTAATACCATATCCAGTGCTAAGCTATTAATGTGCCATCTGCTTCTGTTGCATTATATACATTTTTGCTGTTGTCCTTCTTTTTTTTTTATCATTTGCAAGCTCTTCCTACTTGGTAAGCTCTTATCATGACAGAAATATTTTGTCACTCTAAATTGCGCTTTTTTATAACCTTCTACAGTGCAAAGCTGCACAAATGTTGTATTTCCTCTTTATTCACTGTAATCACAAAATGTCTCTTCAGCTGGAGATGTAGCAAGGGTTGCTATCACTTACACATCAGCCACTCCCTGGATTGGTGTTCATGAAGGTATGGAAAAGCACCAAAGCCTGGCGGAAAATAGTTTAATGAATGATAATTGTTGTAACATTAACATCAAGTGCACAGTGATGTATTTATAAATTTTTTTTTGTTTTTGCTGTTGTTCAAATCTCAAAACTTTTTCACAATTTACAACAAAATTGCTTGTTATATAAAATGTTTATGTAAATGCGAGATGTATCTTTGTGTGATACGCTAACAACGTTTTTTAACGTATTTTTGAAAAAGAGAAACTACTATTGATGCTTTTCTTTAGTAGAGTGGAGCTAATGGGGGTGAGAGGACTCTTTGGGCACTGTTTAATATATCATCCACTAGTGAAAAGAATTCAGAGAATCTTTCTAACTCTTGGGGAGCGGCAGAGACTCGTAACTCAGACAGGATAATCCGAAAATAAAACTATTAGACGCAAATCCGACTTTTTATGGAGGGACGAAGTTGTTGTTGTAAAGCCCAAAGAAATGATGTTTGTAGTTTTCCACAAGGCCTCCTGAGGACACACTTAATAGGGACTGTGTTCAAATGAGACAAAAGCTAAATCTTTAGGCCTAGATGTACCCAGTTCACAACCCAGTCACGCATGGTGGACGGTGCTCCATATTGTGGGTATTTGTTTCTTCCGAATGGACACGGAAGCCAGCCAGAGTTGCTTGGAGATAAATACATAACAATCCTGTTTCATAATGAGGTGAAAAACTACTTTACAATCGGGGTGGTCTTCATCTTCTAGCATCACAAGACAGCATAAATTAAATTATTTAAATATAGAGCCTCAAACTTCCGTCATTGAGGGAAATTTACAGATGTGTCGGTTTTTCAGTGCACATGATTCATTAAATAGCTCATAATAAGACTTCTTTAGAGCTTGGTTACATGCCACCACCATTTCAATCAAGTTTCTTGCAGTAAAAGTGAAATGTTTTAATATTTTCTTGCAACAATTCCTGCAAAACATTTCTGTGTTGTATCAGTGTCTGAGCTAAATTTCTGTGTTCAGATTTCCTGTAAATTTGAGTAAGCCAGTTGGGTTAATTTATTTAGTGTAACAACCTCTGATCCCAGTCATGTCTGCTCGCACTTTGTACAAACAAAGCTTTGTGGAAAATATCATTTGACCCCCTCCAAGTAAATCGTATTTGCGTTGTATCGCTGAAGAAGAATTTCCAGCCTGCTGTCTGTACCCTGTCATCGTTCTAATAGTGAACAAGTGGCTGACCACCAGCCCCACTTTGCAAACACAGGCTGTCAACTTCAGCAAGACGGCTGCCATATGGACTCACAATCATGCGCACAGATGCTCACATATGCTCAGCGGCTCCCACATGCTCTTTCACATTGAAACTTTCTCACAGTTGCTCTCACACGTATCCGCTCTAAACTCTCCACTCTTACCCCCTCGAGCCCTCCACTAGATGTTGCCCTGTCCTTCTCACCCTCTTACTCCATTCATCTATCCACCCATCCTTCTTACTGCTCCTCACTTTCTGCTTCTCCCACCCCCGCGCTGACCACATCCACTAAGCTCACTGCACAGGCACGCAGTGTGGAGAGTGTCGGAGGCATGCGCTGCTGGCACTTTCCCCCACCCCTTCACTTGGCGAAGGTCCACTGCTGGACTGCCTGATTGCTCTCTCTTATTCACTCTTGCTTAAGTATACGTCTTGATCAGCCCCGTCTCCCACTAGATAGATGTTACCATCAACTCCCTCTAGAACAAAAAGAGAAGAAAGAAAGAAAAGAAAAAAACATTTGCAACAATTGTTTCTGAGAAGGAATTTGGCCACCAGTTGCACAAACACTTTCAATATGGCTTTGACTGTTTGAAGGAAATCCCCCTCACTTTAGTAGCCATTTCAAATTCCTACTGGGTTTTATTGTGAGGAAGTAGGCGCTGGGTTAGTCAGCGGCCCTTTGGGATAGCATATGCAGTCTGGCTGGAGCAGCTTTTTCAAGTAAAAAACAAAAGAGCAGTCATGTATTTAGGAGTGGACGCTGGTGTGGAAGGTCTATCTTTCTTTTTCATGGACATCTGAATTCCTGGAGAGACTTTGGAATTAGCTTGACAGGAAAGTCTTATTGGGATAGAAAGCAGAGGTAAAAGTTATCCTGTTCAGTATGTTTTTACTTGGTAAGTCACAATTAATTTCACTTGCTTAAAAAATGTCACAATTAATTAACCTACCAAAGATAAGGATGTAGACAATATTTATTTTCCATTACAGTAGCTTTCAAAAGTGTGCACTTTCCCGGTTAAAATACCTCGACTGCCTAATGCCAATTATTATTATATTAGTTTAAGACAGAAAAGTTTAACTTACTTATTTGTTGATTCTAAAGGTTTTTTTGTTTTGTTTGTTTGTTTGTTTTTTTGTTTTTACATTTGTAATCTTCAGATGAAGCCAAAGGATTACAAAGATCGTATTGTACAAAGGTGTCAGTCAGGTGAAGGGTACAACAGGTCTTACAGTAATATTGATACGTCTCAGCAAAGTGAGGACAGTCATTAATAGTTAAAGAAACCAAACAATATGAAAGTATGTAAAAAAAATACTGTTATGTTTATGTGACTCTATCTAAAGACAGAAGCCTTTCCCCCCCCAAAAAAAAAATGTTTTCGTTGCTAAATCTTCCTAAAAATCTTTCTTTTGGCACAAAAACAACCAGAAAGGTGTCAGGGTCATGTTTTGGGATGTCTTTTTTACATCAGAGCTTTGGTTTATAATACGGTTAAAGTGCTAATCTTCCAAATATTATTCAGCTTTGGAGAGTTTGGGATTTTTCTCACAAAGGGTCTTGAGTTGAAATGTTGTGACCTGGAGATATATAAAAGACTGAATTGAATTGAATTAAAGAGATTTCCTTGTGCACTACTAAAGTGCGTTTAGGTATTTGAAATGGCTTTGACAGAATCACTAAGTAAGTTCAGTGGACAATCTAAGTGGTTTATCTAGGAATACTGAGAACTGGAGTTGTCCTCAGTATTAGAAAGAGTTTAAGCAAGATTTTAATTTTCATCAAGTCAAAATGTGGAATGCTAACCTACCAAAAAAGACCTAATGCTGACTTTTAATCAAGGCGCACTTGGCAAAGCCCAAGCTTTTTTATGTTTTTTTATAGTATTTGCAATGATTTATAATCTTTGTTTTTTTTATGAGCTAAATGAGTACAGTTGTGAGAGCTTCTATATAAGCACACAGGTAAAGAATGTTTGCTGCAATTGTTTGGACACCATAGTGACTGCGTACTTCCCAAACTCAACCAGTTTTTCTCAGAATCTTGTTAAGGTCTGTTGCTATTTTGCCACTTTTAGCCCATTTTCCCCCTGATCACTGAGCTGGAAGGAGCAGGTTGATGCAGTCACACCTGCAATTTTCTCTTTGTCTCCCTTCTCTCTTATCCGTCACTCTCTCCTTCCATTGTCTGTCGAGTGTCCTTGTCTAGACGACACATCTATCCGTCCCTTTAGGCAGCTGTCTGAAAACAAGCCTGAGCGCCAAAGACTTCCGGAGTTCATTTATCCAAAGCAAAGAAAGGAAATGTGATGCTTTGGGAAATAATCATGTTGGTGCAATTCCAAGCATAAAGGACAACGTGCTGTGTGTGTATGTATTGTCTTCCCCGCTTTTTTTTTTTTTTTTTTTTTTACCAGATCACTTCTTGGCACATGTAAATCTGTTTCCACCCTATTATTGTGCAATACCTTGTTGGGACACCAAACAACAACAAACCCTTGGGGTTATCAGCAGGGTTGCTAACGGACCAAATTAGTTACCAAAAGACTACATAGACTTCCTCCCAGTATCTAAAAAGTTAAACCAGATAAAAAATAAAAAAAAGTTTTATAAGGGTGTGTCTAAGTGCATAAGATTACAAGTGCAGCTTCACATGGGCTTCAAGGTGGGATGTGATGGCTGTTGTTGCCAAGCAGCAAGCTGATTGAGTGGATCTGCCCACCATTTGTTGTTAAGCCCACTTGCCTTGAGCGCTGTTTCTCGTTTGTTCCCATGACAACTGGGCCTTCATTCTTTTGCTCTGCTTCACAGCTGTCTTTTCGCTCTTTTCCATCCTGAGGGCCCTCTGCCTTAGCCCACGTTACCTCGTGCGCAGGTTTGTTTAGTTTTGTTTCTCCATCATCCTACACACCTATGATGTAAACTAGTTACTGTGGTATCTGTTAATTCTTTCCTTGCTTGCATATTTCAATCATTGTACCTCCCATCCCTGAGCACAGGTGTTGATGAGATGTTTCAGGTATACTTTAATTCAATGATAAGATTCCTCTCTATTGATGTTAGAGATTGGCGCCAAGTAGGATCCACAACTGCAGTAATAGTAACTCTAAAAAAGAAAAGTAAAAGATATTTAGAGATCAAGTAACTTTACTGTTTAATGTAATCTAACTAACCAATAACATCATTTGGTTAAAAACACTAATGAAACAGCATCAAAGTAAGAAAGGAATTGTTATACATATATGTATTCATGTATGTCTGTATGGATAGAGGTGTATGGGTATTATACATGTATAGACATATTTGTGCAATATTGTTTGCATGCAAGTGAATGTTATATAAATATTTATGATATGTATGACGTGCTGGAAAATTTTGTATTTGTGTTTGGGTATATGGAAGTGTGTGTTGGTTGGTCTATACTGTTTATGCTTATAAAGATTGAAAAATGTATTGTTTTGTTACATTTTTATGTAAATATAATTCTGAGGTAAAACTCAGCTAATGGGGATCTTAATACATAAATATGCTCTGGGATTAGTAGTGATGGATTAGACATGTCCACTTTTTACATCCTGTCTTGAGGGTCTTGGGGGATTTTTTCATAAATTCATGAAAATGTCCGGCTATCATTGTTTTTCATTGGATCATTAAATGTGCAGTTAAATTGACTGGTGCTTTGCATAAAACACTGTGGTACTTGATTGCGTGGTATATTTTTTGAGAGGCTTTCAGGTGGGTGGCTCTGAGCGCACACATTTACAGATGGATCAACTATTACTATGATGCAGGTTGTTACAGATTTTATTTTATTGTAGAAGGTATTTTTGAGGCATTACTAGATGCAGTGTCTTGCATGATACCATGCGATACTATTTGTTTTAATAAAATAAAATGAAAAGGCAAACTATTAGGTAGGGTCAGGTAATGTAGAGTATGCAAACAACATAAAGCCATACTTTTGTTTTGCAGCTGATACTGGAAAAATTATACTCTGGAATAGATGGCTGAAGTTGTGGCAAGAGTTAGTAAGAATTTTATACCCACTACCCCACCCCATAACATTTTAAATCAGCCCTAAATATAGCTTATATTTTAAAAACTGACTTACCTGACATCTTAACGTTCCCATTTCTTGTTTTGTCTTTCTCCTTTTTCTTGTCTCTCAGGCAGAAACTGTCCTGTTTCAGCTACATGGGCTTCTCTCTCACTCCCATTGTCTCTCTGGCCCCTTCTCTCTCGCTCTCTCTCTGAAGGATGGCTGTTAATAATGCTCAGGGATTAGCTGATTTATGTGAGCTGGAGGCGATGAGGAAAGCTGGGGTTCCTGGGGGCAACAGGCAGAGGGGACGAGTGTGTGCAGTGTGAAAGGCTGTGGCACATAGGAGCCCTAGGTGCTCGTATGATGGAAGCTGCATGTGCGCCTGGTGAGCACGCTGGCCGTAATCCCCCCCCC
>JAVLVB010000791.1:1982858-2008892 GCA_032876305.1 Orestias chungarensis | reverse complement strand
ACCCCTTTGCTCCTTTGTAATTTGGAGATCTGTGCCAGGAGTGCTCCACAGGGACTGGGTGATATGAGGTAGCAGCAGAGATGCACGCATTTGGCGCATTTTCTTATTCAGTTCTATATGTTACAGTTCTATGAGTGGATTTTCAGTTTGATTTAGGTAGTGACTTTGTTTAACCGTTCTATCACTTGAAAATGTTTTGTTCAGAACTGTTAAATTGTACAATGTTTTTTCTGATGGATTGCTGATCTCTATCTCAGTTTCAAATCTTTCACCGTTTGCAATATGTTTCCTAGCAGAATTACTCTATTCATTTTCCTATCACATCTAACAAGCTTCTCTGTCCCAGCAAAGAAAATCATCCACACATCTTTATGCGACCCTTACCTCGTTTTACCATGACGCTCTTGTGTTCAAGGTGATATCCAGCGTTAGCTTTCCTGCAGCAAATAGTTTGTAGTACAAACATGACAATTCTAGTGTGTACTACTAACCGGAACTGTCCTAATCTTTTTCAATCATTTATTTTTTCAGTGTATTTCTGCAGCTTTGCTGCTTTTTTGATACATTCTGTCATTGTCAACTTTTTGAAAAAATTTGCAGATGTACTGCAATAGACTGCCGAACTGTTCAGGGTGCATCAAGCAGACTGGTTGGTTCACGCCGACTAGTTTGCTTTTAATAGATTGACTTACATGACTAAGTCACTTCTATAGTGATTTACAAATTTTTGTATTAATGTATATAGCTCTGTATGAAACACTCATAAGTGTGTGCGCAAGCGAGCTCTTATATTGCCAATTTCATACATATGCATGAGACCTCATGGTTGTCACTTTGGGGAAATGAATGTACATAAAGCTTGGTACTCGGGCCCCTTACTCAAGTGCACTGGCGGGCGCGTAATGGGAATGCTATTTAAGCAGTGGTTAATCAGTGTGTTTTCACCAGCTTGCCCAGCAATGCATAATAGACAATCAGTCCCCAGTCAGATGGGCGTTGCTACACATGGTCAATTACTCATCATAGTCTTGTTAAACACAAGGTTCAGCCATCCAGGGACATATTGGTTTGCTGGTGCCATTATTATTGGGAAGAACAAAGCAAGGAAACACTGAGTCACAAAGAAACTGTGACAAAGGAAGAGAGAAAGAGACAAAAGGAATTTGAAAAGACATGGATTTTGGTTATGCTCTTCTCATCAGAATAGGAAAGAGAGGAGCTGAAATGGCTGTTGTGATAAAGGAAAGGAAGGAAAAGGGAAAACCAAAAGTGGAAACAACACAGTGAAAAATAGGAAAAATCGGACCGTTATAGTCATGCTGAGAAATGCAAGAGTGAAAGACAGAAAAGAGAGAGTGGAGGTGAAATGGAGCAGAGCAATAAAAGAGATTGAGGGCATGAAACTGAAAGATGGAGAGAACAAGATAATGGAGAGGGAGAGAAATTGAGAAAGGGACACTGGGGAGCAGGAGCAAAAGTGTGTGAGAGCGAGATGGAGAGAGCCTGAGAAAGTGTGTATTCAGCTGTGAGATGAGACCTCTGTCTGCCCATGGGGAGAGGTGTTGTGAGGGGAGACGAGGGGAGAGGACTCTGCTGACAGTGAATGGGGAGGAGAGTATCGCACTCTTTCTCTCTCACAAACACAATAACTCTCACTCACACATCTTCGCCAAGACTCTATTAATCAACGTAAACTGCGAGTAGATATGATGCCTCTTTTAATAAAGTTTGGTCAAAATCATGGCCTTTTATCCTAATCCTTGCTTTCTTTTTTCTTCTTTGTCCCGTTGATGATGCAGGCAGTGGATTGATGGGAAACTCGTCAGCCTCTTTCATGGGAACCTTCCTGGCCAGTAGTTTGGGTTCCCCGCCGTCCCACCCGCCTCACCCACCTCACCCCTCCAGGCCCCCCGCCTCCCCGTCTTCACCCTCTTTCCGAGGCGGACCCCACTCCAGCACCTCGCAGATCTGGTTTCCCCATTCCCATGAAGGTACCTCACATAACAGAAGCATATATGCACTCAAGTTGTCATTCCATCACTTTGTCATTGATACAGGCATCTGTAGTAAAGGACCCACAGTTTTGACTCCCAGATCATTATCCTGATATAACCTATTTTTAGGGTTTGTGTACAGTTTGTTAAAGTCCCACAGTGGACACCTAAACTAGACAAAAGGACAGAGCGCATTGCTTTAGTTGTCTCCATAAGGACACAGGTCAATAGTTCAGACAGGGAATCTTGCGTATTCAGTTCATGTCAGCAGGAATGTCGCCCCAGAATGTGTGAAGCAGCACATGGAAACTTGGGCCAATAAAAAGTTGCAGTGATTGCAAATCTTTCTTCCATCTCAGTTTAACAAAGGGGCGTTCCTACCCAGGGCCTGCCCAAGCCTCCATGGGGCCCTAAGCAGAATTTGATTTTGGGTCCCTTTATATCAGTCAATGTTGCTTGTTGATCATTCACACACCTACAATAAACTCAATGCAGCTCTAGAAGTTTTGTTTACGTTCTATTGACAGCCTGACATGTCTTTACACATGTATATGTTAAATGTTGAAATTATGCCATTGCTTTATCTGTAAAGGTAAAATAATCAGAAACAAAAGTTATACCAATGCAACAATATTATGAATAATATTAATGAATGAATGATGAATCATGTCCAGGGTGCCACACATGGTTTTTAATCTTAAATGGTAACACATCTAGCTACAGGAGTGGCCTGGGTTTAATTTAGAGAAAATTCCAACATTTTGGTTTAAAAAAAAGTGCAACTGCAATGTGCAGTGCAAGAACGACAAAAACATGCAACACTTAGACATATAAAAGTAAAAAAATTCAAGTGTACAAAAACAGAAACGTTCTCCTTAATAGGCATTGGCCCTCTGATCACATGCTCAGTCCTCTCTAAATCCGAAAGAAAAGAAGCTGGGTCAACTGGCGAAGATGATGATGTTCCATGGTGAGAAGTGGACGTTGTGATGGAGGTAGCTGAGGAAGTAAACAAAGAAAAACAATGACTAAGAAACAACGACCAATGAGGACATCATATTACAGTTTTGGACAAAATTATTAATCTCAGAATGTTCAGCAGAACAATGTGCAATTCATTTACCAGGTAGATCAACAACATCTAAACAACAAAAGCTAGCCATGTACATACACACATATTAATGAGGTATCTTGACTTCCCTTTGGATGTAATTCTTATACTTGGAAATAATATATACTGTATGGAGACTCTCTCCCTCACCCGATGGATTGCCCACATTTACGTCGCCTCCAAAGTACTTTAGAAGAGCTCCTGCAAAGTTTCACAGAACTTATAAGTTGATGTAAAAAATAAAAAGCGTCGAGACCCCCATCTTAAAATGTTTGCCGCCAACCCAAGTACACACCCCCTCTATTAGCGTCGACAGTAACATTTGCTATCAAACATTAGCAAAAACCCCAAAAAAGAGAAAATACACAGAGCTCACCGAGAAGCAACTCAATAAAAGTTAAAGATGCACAAATACCAACATGTTAAATGTGGTTAAAGTTACTTTTAAGAAATGAACTTCTCTTGTTTTAAACTAGCTAGCTAAAAACTCACAAACTAGCTAGCTTATTACTTGATAATCTCTTTGATAAACATTAGCCTACCATGCAAACCAAGATTCAAACATACCTTTATCTCGGCATTTCTTCTCCTATTTGTCTTTTGTCTTTTCTCTGCCCCTGACGGATAATTCCTTCTTTGCGACATTGTTTCGCCTAACCACCTGTTTTCGATGTGCACGAGGCGGGAGCCAGTGTAAACCTTTTTTTTGTCTTGGCAGGAGGCTCCGGTGTATGGAAAGCCGTTTCCTTCAAAATTAAATAAATTAATATTTCATGAAAAAAATGAATGTCCCCATGAAATAAAAAAAAATTGACATTTAAAGGCCTTTAAAAAAAAAAATGTTTAATTTATTTTAAGTTTTCAACAATATTCATTTAATTTTATTTCATGGCGATATTCATTTGTTTCACAAAATATTTATTTATTTAATTTTGAATGAAACTGCTTTCCATACCAGTGCAGCAAAGCTTCTTTAGCTCCAGAGCAGAGGCAGTAAGAATCACTAGGTTTACACCAGCAGCACTCTGCTGCAATTGTTTTTGTACAATAATATATTTATGTAGAATTGGTGATGAAAAAAACAACAACAAAAAAACAAAACTTTTTTTTAAACTGCTCTTGGGGGCCCCCTTGGGACCTTGGGGGCCATAAGCCGCCGCTTAGTTCGCTTCTGCCTTGGGCTCTGTTCCCACCCAACACTCAGCATTACGACTTCCTAGCTACACTAACATGTGCTAACACACCCATATAAAGACACTCTCTAGATATAGCTCCCCAATCTTAGTTTTATCAGGAAGTCATAAAAAAATATCTATGAATATATTTTTGTACTTTTGAATATCTACCACTAGAATAAGATAGAAAATTAGAACAAAGAAATTCCCCCTAAAAAATCTCAAAAGTGTTGTATAGTCTGCTGTTTTGCCACCGCAATTAAAAACACACAAAGCCATTTCTTCTACTTTACCAGTAAAATATTCTTCATTTTACCTTTAATATTTTCCTGTTTGGCTGCTTGGCAAACAATAAAGTTTGAATGCAAATTAGTTATCGGGTTAAGTGAAAAAGTAAAATAGAGTTTACAATTGTAAAAATCTTTATCTGTGGTGTTTTGCATCTAAAGAGCAGATTGACATCTTTGCCTTTCCACATAAACATGGTTTCTGTCATAAAATCTTTCTGAGTAATCCTGCTGTCAGTTGCTGTATGAACAGATGTTCACCACGTCAAAGCAACGAAACCTTAAAGACATAGAAGTGTTTTTGAAGTAGATCAGCAACAGAAACAACTACAAAAACTCTTTAAACTGCTGCACCACCGTTAATATAACACTTGCGTTAAAATTCAAAGGGCTATGGTACCTTCATAGCTTCAGACTGTGTCAGTTTGCCCCCTCCATCCAAGACATCTTTGATAGTCGGTTTACAGTGGCTACAACATACGCAAAGATCTCAGCCGAAATATAAACTGCAACATCAGCTCACTTTGAAAAATTCTCCCTGTAGGCTCATTTTCTGAAGCATCATTGCCTTACCTTGCTCTTAAGGTTTCACCGTCAAGCACTTCCTTTTGTGGAAAAGAAAAATAATATTAGATTAGAGTGATGATGGCAACGCCAACCCTAATAAAAGTAATGGAGTTGATTATGACTGGGATTATTACTCAGTCGGCAATGGAGGCCATTATCTCTATTGCAGTTTAATTGCATATAACGCACTAAGAGCATGATTGAATCCAGACTGTTCATCAACCACATTCAGCTTCCTCCCTCCTCGACATAATTGCACATTGTCGTTTTCCTGTTTTGCATAAAAAGCAAGTCATCAAAATGAGCGGCACAATTACCCAGACTCTCGCCTCCTCTCTCTGGGTGTCAGCAGCTCTCCGCTGGCAGCAGAGCATGCTCCGACTTTTGCATCTGTCGCAGCATTAGTGTCTCACTCGTATTCTCTGAGATTTGGCGCAAATATTTTATTTAATTTTTTTTTCCTGTCTCAGGTTGTCTTCTTAAACAGGCTCCTTGCATTTAAATTTAAATGTAACATTTACAATTTAAAGTCAGCGGTTTGTATATGATTTACATATTTTAGACACAGCAACTTTAGACCAGATATTTATACTGTATAAAAAACAACATTTATTTTCCTCACTGCCTTGATTAAGGTCCAATGTTTTTAGTAAATCCAAGAAAAAAGAACAAACATACTTCATTTACTTGTTTAACATTTTTTCAATTTCAGAGGTTAAAATCATAAAGTTTAAATGAATCATCCTTTAAACTGTATGATTTAGGTCAAAGTTTTTTGTCAGGGTTTTAGTGGCAAGTCAAGGACACTCATTTTGTTGTTTTGTAGCTGATTTAAATGTATGTTTAGGGCTCCTGTACATTTTGCGGACCCTATTGTGTCCTGTCTTCAACTATCTTAAGGTTTGCTTTTGTATTTTCACATTATGTTGTTTTCACCATGAGATGATGCTGCCATCCACATATTGTAGAGTCAGGATGTTCTTCTGCCTTCCAAGGTTGCACCTTTTCCTTCAAATATTATAGGAGATGTCTCCAGTAACATTCTTTGTCCCTGAGGGTATCACCTAACTGTAATCTTTTTACACTGCTTTTGTAGCAACGGTTACTCCTTAATCCCTCCTTCCTTCATGTCTGTACACAGGACTCAATTGTCTGTGGGCATTGACACTCTCTTATCAGTTCCAGCCAGTACAAGGTCTTTTGCTCGTGTACTGGGGTTAAAACGTACATTTTGCACGAAAACATGCTCATCATTGAGACACAGAATCCCTCTCCTTCGCAAACTGTCGGAGACTTAACACTTCTATGCTACTTTTAATTTTCCTATGTTCTCACACCAAGAAGTTGTTTAATGTGTTGCCTCATTTTAACTTGGCTTACATGCAAAGAGACCAACACCTGGCCATTTCTAAGTGGTTTAATGGCATGCACCCAGTGCATACTATCTTTGAATTTACAGAAAGAAATCAACAAAACATAGTTGAAAAATTCTGTAATACCTCGAAAGTTTGGCTAATACAAATACCCCCAGTCGAACTAATCAGTACTCTGCTTTAGTGTCAGTGAGGAGAAAATGTTATGCGTTTTTTTTAGACGGTGCATGTAAACATCTGGTTTTTAACCACAACTATCATGGATTATAATTGCTTTTCCATTATTACTTGCTTGTGTTTAAGTAAATCCCTATCTTCTTATTGCCGGTTTATATATTTGAAATTACCATTTGAAAACAAAGTTTAATGATTTAGCCGTTGGGTTCAGACAATCCAGCATTTGCAGAAATATTTCTCAGAGTTTAATTTTTAGTTATAGAAAAAAAAATAGAAGTGTTAGATCTTACCAGACATCCAAAAGCAATAGTAATTATAATACATGCTGTGGCAGATTAACATGTTCTTCCCTACAAGGTGTTGAATATTGCTGTTTTGTCAAAGCTGATGTCATCTCTGAAATACGCATATCGCGTCCTTTACTGTGATGAAACAGTATTTGACGCCAGTAGTGAAGACTTATTCTGAAGGTCTTCTTAGGGTGTGAAAAACATTGCTAAGTTTACTGTTTGCATGTCTCCTATTGAACTTGTTTGGTCTGAATCAGCTATGACATCAAGTTTAGTTTGGGCTAGAAAATTCTGGTTTAGGGTACAGTCTGCAGAAGTGTGGTTCAAAAGCGTGCATGAAGCTCTGCACAGAGAACGTCATGCAAAATGTTGTATACCTGCACCTGTTTCTCTTTTAATGTCTTAAACCTCATAAAGGAGGTGCCGTTATTCTAAATACAGCTAATATAAATTCTAAAATCTAAATGTTATGCTAATCAGCGAATCAACTTCCAGATATTTTTTCTTTCAATTTTTGAAAATACTGTCCAAGGATGAAATCTTTCTTTCAGGTACAACATTTCCACCATCTAAACAGGATCAATATCTTGGCTTCTGCATGGACAGGCATATATTTTTACATTCCGTTTTTTGAGATGTGTGTTCAGACTTTTTAGGATAAAACAACCAGAATGCTTGTAAAGGTGTTTTTTTTTATTGTACTAAACATGTGGCGTATTTTGCAGACAGCAGAATATCTCAGCTAGATTTATTTTTATATGCTTTTCTTTCTTTTAGCACTTCTTGTTGGTTTTCATTTAAAAGAATTTACGCAGTGCTAACCACCACCCGAACATGCACCCACCAACCAGCTACCTCTCTTAACCAGCTCCTCATTTCATTCTGTTTCTTTCTCTCTCTCTTGCCAGCCTGCACCCTTTCCTTTTAATTAGTCAAACCTGAAGAGATGCATCACACTACTGCCCCTACTCTACCAAGTATCTCTTGTTTCCTTTGCTCCTCTCCTCCCTGTCTGTGTCTTGATGGTTGTCATTTTTTCTCAATTAGCAGGCCTGACAGGCAGCTAAGGCTGCACCCCGTCTTCTCTTGGTCTGTACTTGCCCTCCTCTGTTGATCAGTTTACTTGGCTATAGATATTTCCAAAAGTTTCCCTTTAAATAGGAAATATCAATAAATTAGAAAATAATGATTTGAGGCACGTTGTGGATCTGTGAAAGCAGAGAGATTGTGAAATTGCCTTAAGTTAATACCTGACATTAAAAAGGGAAATTTAAGTCATTTTAGGGCTATGTGCAATTTTCTATTTTCCACATAAAACTGTAAACTGTATTGGTCTTCCCAGCATTCTCCTGGTTTTTTATGTGAGTTGCTTAACTGTGGCAAATCAGCCTTCCAAACACATTGTCCTGCTTGTTGCTAAGCACTACTCATTAACAATTGTAGCTTCAAAGCAAAGTGGTATACGAAGCAGAAAAAAAACTCTATCTGGAAGTGTTATTCACAATTAATTAACTGGAACTGCAAAAAATGGCAAAGAAATCAACAAGTCACATAAAAAAAGCAAAATTGCGAGATGGGGGTACACCCTGGACATGTTGCCAGTCCATCACAGGGCAACACAGAACACTCTTGTGCACACATTCATACCTGATAACAATTTAGAATACTTTATTAACCTAACAGTCATGTTCTTGGACTGTGGGAGGAAGCCTGAGCACCCAAGGGGACCCAGACATGCACAGGGAGAACATGTAAACTCCTTGCAGAAAGACCCAAGGTGGAAATAAGCCCAGTGCTATTTAAAGAACTACCTTTTAGACCTTTATAAAATAGGATTCAGCTTTGTTTGTTCTGTTTATTGCCTCTGCTCCCCCAGAATTAAAGGCATGCACTGTTAACTCCCTTCTGTCATTTACTTGCTGATGCTGACATGTTTCTGTGGGTCCATGTGTTACATGGAGAATGTCTGGCTGCTGTGCAGTCAGCAGACTGCACTAAGACCCTTCTCGAGTCACCTGCAGCAGCAGCAACAGAGATTAATGGCTGAATAGGCTCCACCGTGCCCAGCAGTCTCCCCCTTGTCGTCCCATTGGAGGGTGCGTTGAAACTGAGCAGGCTGGCATTATCGGGCACAGCCAGACCACACTGTGAAAGGGGATTACGCTGTCAATCGTCACGGTCACAAACAACATGCTGCTGGAGAAAAAAGGCGCTCTCCCAGCTTGGATAAAGACTGGTGAACAGGGCTCAGCTTCTCTCCCCCTTGAGAATCAGAGAAAAACGTCTTGCTTAAACAAAGAATCCTTCTCCCCCCACCCCAACTGGTGAATTGCCATAAATGTGGATGCTTATTAATCATGACAGAAAAAATGACAAAGGGGGAATGGGAAGAGAGTAGTTGAGGAAGAAGAAGCAGTAAATGAAAAGGAAAAATGTAAGAAAAAAATAGTATGCAATTATCACCCTATTACCCTATAGAAAGCCACACCTCCTGTGTTATTGTCATGCTGTTTGCCCTCTCTGTGCATTTCATTAATTAAGATTGGAGGAAGCAGGAGCTGCAATGAAGCAAGGTCATTAAGCCCACTACAACAATCCTCCCTCTCCTGAGCCAGCTCTCAGTTCCAGCTGCATTGTTCCTATGTAAAAAAGGAGGAGATTCAACACCCAGAGCTGAATTTTAAAGTAAAAAAGATTTTATCCTCATAGTGTAAACTGCATTACTACTCACCTGAATAGTATTGTATTCCTTTACAAAGATTGTATTTTGTTCCTTTTTCACAAAGTTTTTGGTCTTTTTCTGTTTAACATTTAGGCTGGAAGGATTGATGTGCCTTATTAGGACCTCTTGAGGTCAATGTTTTCTATGGATGACCTCTGAGTCAGATAGATTTAATAAAGAATACATAAAATAAAATAAGAAACTGGTCAGACATGCATCATCTTAGACATAATTGAGATGCACATGCATGTTTTTAAGGATGCATTTCCACTATTTATTTTTCTAAGTTTACTAGGAATAATTGACTCAAAGTCTATCAGTTCTATAAATCAATAACTGCAAGTTGGAATGTACTTGGTTTAAAAACGTGCCTGGTTTAAAAAAACCTACTTGCTGGTTTAATTGTATACAACCATTAAGTTACATTTAGATGATTTTATTGATTGTTAAAATTATACTTTTGGTCGTTAATTGATAAGTTTTGTTTTTAATAGAAACAATTAGTTTCTGGTGGGGTCATAACTTTCTGTGTTTAACATTGTTCGGGTTGTATTTATAGTTTTGACCTATAAAGTGGTCAAATCCACAATAATTCCAAAGCATGGAATTTGTTCTTATTTTGTAAATGTATTGAAGTAGCTTGTTGCATATACTGCAAGGAATAATGTAGTTAAAATGCATAGTCAACCGTCAGATAGAAAGAAACAGCTGTTATGGGGGATGGACCCCTCTGGGATAGAAAGTAGAACATATAAAAAAAGAAACTCAAGGGGACACTCAAAAATATGGAGTGAAGGACTTGCTGCAGCCTGACAAGTGAGAGATTATGAAAATCTCTAGGACGGTGGAACGGTTAAATGTTTTTTGCCATTGGTGAGTGCATGTTTCACTATCTGGCACTGTACAGTCATGCCTTAAAAAAGTATTTTTTTGTTGCAGTTTTTTGTTCATTTATATATACCTAAGATCATATGTAAATAAAAATGCACAAATATGCCACATTATTGTTCTTGTGGTTGTTTGATTTTTAAAGCTATATTTAAATGAGTTCCACATTTGGGAAGCTAGGGTACTTTAATTTGCATTCACGTGTTTAGAGGCCATAGTTACCCAGCCGAGGTGGTGTTGTCATAGTGATGCTTTTCTGGGCTTTCATCTCACTCCATATTCTCTGTTTTCTCCAGCCCCAAAGTCCTTTCTGGTCTCCCTTTACTATTTCATAATGATTTTTTTTGTTTTGTGTATGTTACTGGTATAAATGAGCCAAAGATGGCTCTGATTTAAAGAGCGCAGGTGTACTGGCTTATAAGCCCAAATCCAAACAACCATATTCCTCTAAACTAGGTTACAAAGAGTTATAGAGAACCAGCTCTCTGTTCACACAAGCCTAAAATCCATCCTCATTGCTACACTCAGATGGGTATAGGAACTGCTGTTGGTTCTCACGATGTTTTAAAGAATAAGCCATATGTCTCAAAGAAAAATGTCATATTACACCAATCCCTAAGCTTTTCTCTCATTATCTAAATGCTAAACTCAGGCAGGAAAAGCAAACATAAGAAGCATAGCCAGTACTTATTTGCTTATGAACACCACCAGCTGCACCGGGCCTGAAGGATTACTGCATATAACTCCATCACAGTAGCTGTTATCTTGTTTTATCAAACGTCCCTTTTCCTTTTTCTCTTAGGTCCAGGATATCCTCGATTTTCAGGGAGTCTGGCCCATACTTTCCTTCCAATGAGCCACTTAGATCACCATGCCAATAGTGGTGTTTTGTATGGGCAGCACCGTTTTTATGACACACAAAAAGGTAAAACATAAATTAGCATGCTAATAAGAAGATGGTTAGAACATATCCATTCATCAAATGTAACTTTCTTTGCTGATATGTCTTGTATCCTCCTCTAGAAAACTTTTATCTGCGTGGTCTCCCATCCCAGCCATCGCTTCTCTCGGCCAATCACAGCCTGCCGTCCATGTCTAGGACAGGTTTGGGACAATCTCAGGGGTACTGCAGCAGAGACAGAGATCAAGGCATGGGGACAGCTTTACATAAGGGTCTAAAAGAAGGATCAGGTGAAAGAGGAGCAACACCTGTCAAGGAAAAGGAGAGATCCAGTGGCAAACAAGATGCTAAAGATCGACAACAACAGCAGCACCAGAATCAGCAGACATCCCAGACCACACACCATCACCATTCCCACACCCATCAGCAGCAGTCTCACTATCAGCAGCACCCATTGCCATTAGAGGAGGTCAATAGTCGAGCACTGGAGAGACACAAAGCATCACTCATAATGGAGTACACTAAAGATCACCATCAGAGTATGAGCAAGCCGCTTAGTGCTTGCCTACATAATGGAAAGATGCCAAATGGAGATCCAGGAACAACAACAGGGTCAAAACTCTCCTTGTCAAGCTGTGGTGGAGAGGGCACAGCCCTTCGATCTATGGGGGATGGGGGGAGCAGCCAAGGCAGGCATATAGCATCCAATGGCAATGGTCGCTGCACCAAAGAAGGGGTAAGTGGTGAGATGAGGATTAGTGAACAGCATTCTGATTGTCTTGAAAGGGGTCAGGCACCACTTCACCACTCTCTGCCCTACTCAGTACCTCCACCCTTACACATGGGCTCTGCTGCCGGAGGGGCACATAGTCATCCCCATCCTCATGCTCACCCCCATTCACATACTCATCCTGGGGGGTTCCATTGCCTACAGCTCCACCCTAGCCATCCACACCACCCACATCATTCCCACCATACCCACCACCATCCAGATTTTTTTTGTCCACCCCCAGCTGCTCCTTTGGCCAATGCTGCCTCACAAGATCGAGGGACAATCAATGTAGGACGAGAGCCGAAAATCACAGGGCTGACATTTGTACCATCTGTGTCAGATTTGGGGGATAAATCAAATGGACCCTTCCAGCTTGGTAACCCTGAATGCCAGGGTGTGGGGAGCGGAGGTGGCAGCAGTTCCAAGGACAAAGCAATAGAAAAGAGTGGCAGTGGGCACCATAGTAACTGGCAGAGAAAACAGCAACAGCAACATCCCTACAGAAAGACAGAGAAGTCTCTTGACTGGATGCAGACTCACCAACAACATGTCCAGCAGTCGCAGCTTCCTCCACAACCCCAACAGCAACAAAAATCCGCCCATTCTCAACAACAGCAGCAAGTTGTACGATCCCGGAGTGCAGAGTGTATTAATAGTTCTGTTGACATGGATGTGTTCAGACCTTCACTTTCCCAGGGACCAAAGGCAGGGCATTCTGTGCCTCATTCTGTCAACTCTTCTCCTTACAGAGACTGTTCCCATCAGGGACTCCCACCTAATTCTTCCCCTCTTGGAAACAAAAACATGGGGCAACATGCAGGCACTGGAGCAGGTCATGCTTCTGGAGGGAGTTGTTCATTACAGAGAGAAGGTCAAAAGGTAGCTAGGATTCGTCACCAGCAACATGGAAGACCAGGCCCAGATGCTCCCTCCCCTGCTGAGCTGAACCAGACTAACAGTCAGGAGCTTAAAAGAAAGATGGACATGTCTCCTTATGGTTATAACAATAGCAGTGGCCAACACCACCACCAGCAACCTCTGGTAACTCCATGGGGGATGAGGCCTCCACATCACATGTCACAACCTGAGGAGGAGCAAAGGAGGTCATACATGGAAGCTGGAGGCTCTGGTGGACACCACCCACAGCGGCAACAGCAGCAACAACAACAAGCAATAGGCCTCCCTCCGCCACAGCCTCCACCTGCACCCAGTCTCGGTCTACAACAGCCGCTGCAACAACCTGACCCCCAAGGTCCAGCTCAGGGTGAGAGCAGTGCCATGAAGAGCCTGCTGAAGTACAGCAACCAGCAACAGCCTTTGCTTCTCTCTCAGAAGAGCCCATTTGGGGGATTGGGAAGTCTGAAATCAGGTCCTTCAGGAGCCAGCTGTGCCCTCCAGGGTAATAAACCGACTCTCCCTTCCAGAAAGGCCTCAGCTGATGGTGAGCGCTCTGATTACAGTGGAAGGAGCCGAGAAGCGGGTGAGGTGGGTCATGGGGAAAACGAGGTGCGGCAGCCACCGGTGGGAATTGCAGTGGCAGTAGCCCGACAAAGGGAGCCTCCATGCCGTTCAGTAGATGGTCACCCCAACAGCCGACAGGCAAGAGTACATAACTCAGTGAAAGGTAAAAAAAAAGAACAATGTTACTAATTAAATTAATATGTATCTGAAGTTTTCAGAATTTTAATACTTCAAAAAGTATGTTAACGTAAAAATACTTTTTATTTAGTTCTTTTATTTAGCCATTGCCTGTTTCCTAAATTGTATTATTCTATTCTATTGCTGAATATTGTTAAATTCCAACACGAATATTCACTCAAATAGAATTTTTCAATACCCAGTTTTGGGCACCCAGTTTTGTATTGTTGACAATTAGAACGTATTTTATGATATAAGATATTATTTAATAACTATCACATTTTTTACATTTAAGAAAAATTAACATGCATTAATTTGAACCGATATTTCTAATGCATATCTTTGCAAACAACAAAACAATTAGAAGTGTCATTTGTCTCACAGGATTGCCACGCTCAATATATTCCTCGGATCCCAATGAGGAAGAACGGAAGAGGATAAATGAAGAACAAATGGGTCTCACATGCCTTGATAGAGATGCATACATCAGGTATGAAAATGTAATTCTTAAAGCCAAACACAGAATTGCTTAGCAAAAAATAAATAAATAAGTAAAAAATATGCTCAGTTCTAAATCTCCATCTCATTATGACAGGGATAATAAAGAACGTGTGGAGTTTGCCAGAATCCACCCATCTAACAGCTGTCATGGAGACCTTACCTCTCATCTGATGGTCCCTGGTGGTACATCCCTCCAGTCTGGTCAGTTAGGAGACCCCGCCACACATTCTGCTCACCATCATTGGATGCCAAGAACTGGAAGTCCATCCCTCTGGATGACAGGACACTCATATGGTAAAAAACAAATCTATCTTTAGACATGTCTTTTTTTCTTTCTTATTTAGCAATTGTTATTTAAACTGCCAAGTTGTTTAAAATTAAAAAAAAGTTTAATCTCTTTCTTTTTTTATTCCTACTTTTTGTTTTTTTAATTTAAGCTAATTTTTTAATTAGGTACATCTTGTTTCTCCCTCTGAGTAGCTCTGCAACTACATGCATTATATAAATGCTTGGTAATCTTTGTTGCAATCATTTTTGTACAGCAGGTATTGGTCATACACCCTTGCATCAGAACCTGCCTCGAGGTTTTTCTTCAGCCATGCCAGGACCCTTGCAGCCAGTCCTTCCTCTGCCCCAGGACCCTTCAGCCCAGCTAGTGGTCCTACCCTCTGATCCTCCAGCCCATCCGGCGCCACATCACCTTGGTATGCCATAACTTTATTGTATAGTGTGTGTGAAGTGTCTTAATGTTATAAATATTCAGACACATATATTATAAACATCAACTTTTCACGTAAGCAATATTTAGAAGAAAATCTTTAGACATCATATTTTAAAATTAACTAATGTACTTCAAGGTGTGTTTGATCATGGTCAATTAAAATAATTTGTTGTGACCTAAATGAATTGATAAAGGTTGCTGATGAATATTTCTTTTTTGTGTTTACTAATAGAGCCCTCTCTACACAATTTAGTACTACTTCTCATACAAAGCTACTATACATCTATCCATTTATCTCCTGTCTGTGACTTCGAATTGTTGGCTTGGTGTGTTAGTGTTAACGTTGGAAATAAGTGTCTCCCACTTATTTCCAACTATCTACGCCACACATGTTAGTATAGCAGTTGGATCCTGTCTTGCTGTTGGATCTCCGGATATGGAATGGTTCTGTTGTTTGTTGGCATTGCTCTGTGACGTTTGCATGCGGTGCCTGGGTTACTGTTGTACAGGGCTTTTGCCTTCCTGGTGCAGCCAGCCGCTGGTGAGTGAGCATTTGGGGCGGGATACTCAGGATTTGTAGCCGTGATTTTTATCTGACTTTCGGGAACCAAAGTTCTCTTGTAGGGGTGTGTCCCTGTTAGAGCAAGACAGTTGACAACTGTGCTTGGGGACATTTAGTTGGTCTTCATACTTGTTGAGGGTTGCCCTGTAGGGATATCAATAGTGGGATGTCTATCCAATGGGAGGTTTATTAGGTCCCAATAGCACCTTGTTGAGGGGCTGGGACTGTTTCATCCGGTGCCTGTTCAGTTTGGCTGGCTTGTTTGAACTGTGTGGACCACCCTTTTTTTTGAGTCACTTGGAGTTTTTGGGTTTGGCTTCAGCTGCTCAGCAGTAAAGGTTTAGCTCTTCTGGCTTTCACCACTGCAGAATGGAGGAACTCACCTCCTTATTCCAGAGGTTGTCCTTCTTGGTTATTATTACTTAGACCTAGGAGTATAGAGTTTATGTGGGGAGTGAGAGGGGCTGTTTGGCGCCCATTTTTCTGTGTGTTTATGTTGGGTGAGTGGGTGTGAGTGTCTGTTTTTGTGTGCTCAAAAGGACCCTACTTCTCAAGATCTACTGAACAACAGGCTTCAGATTCATCCCTGCTCCAACAAAACTGAATTGAATAATATAATCCCTTCTACACCATGCCTTCCTGGTAATGCAGCATTCATTTAATCAGCTGTTTTCTAGGACCGAATCTTCTAAAACCTTTCGGACATAAGATGTTTCACTGGAGTTCGAGACCCCTTTTCTATAGCATAAAATCCTAAGGAGGTACATCAATGTTATTGTCTGTAAACTGTCCCCTGAGCACGGGGGAGGAAAATAAAAAAAGTTACAGAAGGATTCATTTTTCATATGTCACCTAAAGCACGTTTTCAATAGGAAGCAAATTTTAATCTGCCTGCTCCTAGTCTTAGAACCTGCAGTTAAGTCTTCACTCAGCAGGACTAACAAATGAGAAGGAAACGGATCATCACAAATTACCCTACAGGGAAACATTAGCATTTTCAGGTTGGTCTCTAATTGTTGGGGTATGACAAAAGAAGGGATTAAGAATAAAAGATTACCCTTTTAATGTTAAAGAAATGATTCAAATCAAATCAAATTTGTATTTATATGGCACCTTTCATACTTTAAAAGCAACTCAAAGTACCTTACAAAGGCTTAAAACAACCCACCCCCATGAATACCCCAAGAGACGCAAAGACAAACACACGCACACATACCCGCATACAGAAGCACACATACATGCACACGCATACACAGAGTCAGACCCACTGCACCTCACAGAGACCAAAAAGAAAGTAAGCTTCTTGTGTCGCTGCCTGAGTGTAATATCTACTATAAGAAGAAATCCCTCAAACATGGAAACATGCATTTCTAAAATTTCCCTTTTAGTGAGGTTTGGTTGAGCAGGTGGGAAATCTGTGATTGCTCAAAAGGGACATATCTCTATTTTCAGCCTGGAGTTTGACCTCCAAACCAACCTACAACAATAATCATCTGGATTCACTTCGCTATTGTCAAATCTTTCCTCCTACAATACCAAAGTCTCAGATCACATGGTCGGAAAGTGTTTTCTGTGTGTGGGATAGTTCCTGCCTGGAGAGAGATTGTTCAGTGAAGTTAGAAAAAAAAAGAATCAATGTAGGCTATAAAATATGAATACAATGTGTTTAAATGATCCCTAATGTTTTTAGCCATTTTAAATTTGTTATTTGACAGGTGCATAATGATAGATGAGAAGAAAATAATTTTGATGTGTGCAGAAATGTATCATTGAGTGTTAAGCATAGTAATATGCATGGTTTTTTTGTTATATTGTGGTCTCTCCTCATTGCATTCCTCCTTCCTATTTCACATTAGATGTGATCGAGCAGCAAGGGCTTTGGCCCCCTGTGTATGGCTCGCGGGGCCCACCCTCCCACATGCAACATCCTGCTATGTACTCCCGATCTCAGTTTCTACGGCAACAGGAGCTGTATGCCTTCCAGCAGCACCAACAACTCCAGCATCAGCACCAGAGTCACCAGTCGCAACAACTTCCTCTACCTACTCAGCCTCAACAGCAGCACAGGCCTGCACACAACATGCAACATCAAGTCATGCACAATGAACAGGTTGGTCATATGTCTCAGTAGCTGTTTACATTATTTAAAAAAAGAAATGATATGTGAATAAAACGAAACATTTTTATTTGTCAGATACACAAGAGACCAAATGAGTCATCAAATGAACTAGAAGAACTGATCACAGAACCAAGAACATCCAAACCTGCTAAGAACTACTCGTATAACCCCCCACAGAGAAGCACATCACCCCCTGGGGCCTGTGCCACTCACTTGTCCCCTTGTTACCAGTCTCCCTCACTGCGCCAACATCCCAGAAGCACTCCTTCTACACCCTGCCCAGCACCTAGCCCTATGGCAGCAACCCCTCACTCACCTGCAATCAGTCCTGCACCCCCTCAGATGCTTAAAGGTGCACAATCCCAAGATAAGAGGACTGAGGGACAGGCCCCTCAAGATTATCCAGAGTCTCTGGAGCCTGGTAAGCAAAAAACATTTAAACTCTCCAAATATAAAACGATTTTTGAATAAATGTGAATAATTAAAAAATAACAATAGTTTATTTAATCAAAACATTAATAAATTTTAAACAGCTTAATGCACAGAGGGATTTATACCATTCCTGAACTACAAAGAGTCCTTCTTGAGCTAAGGATAAAAAAATACTCTATACTGTTGAGCACAGGTTCAAATGAATGTGTTCATGTTTTTGAACTTTTAGACATTACAAGTTACTGGGATGCACTTAAACATCTTTAGTAAACTAAGAAAAACTATTTGCAAGCAAATGAAAAGATCTTAAGAATAAAGCACCCCTTTGAAGATACATTGAATGGTAATAACTGACTACACAACTTAAAGCTGAGGAAGATAGCTGTCAGCTCTTACAGTTTCATCAAGAAACACCTAAGCTGTTTAAGCCACCTAACTCAATCACACATTTTATTTAATCATTTTAATGTCTGGCAAACATTCTCCATGCCAGGGAAATTATTGCAGTACCGGATTAACTAAAGGTCAGGTCGACATTAAAGTAATCAAAAAGTTTTCTCATAAAATCTCTGTATGCTTTCGGTTTTCAGATTTGCCTCCTGGATACTCTTATCCAGCTATTGCCCTGGGATACAGCAACAGAGAATCGCCGCAGGATGTTCACCTGGCTAAGCCGGCTGACCTGGAATCCGTCCAGGCAGAATCTGCAGAGCATGCTCCCCAGTCTCTTGCTGGTCTAGGGAAGGAGTTAGACTGCCAGGTTCCAGGCATGCCCCTCACTGAACCCCTCCCACTGAAAGTAATGGAGCCAGCGGAGGAGGAAAGTGTGAAGGAGAGCACTCTACAGTTGAGTGAGGAGGTGGAGGTTACAGCGGTGACGGCAGCCAACTATGTGCCTGAAGAGGAGGGGGATGGAGAACAAGGTTCAGTTGAGGCAGATGTGCTTGCTTGCCCCCCTGTTGTGAGTTCAGTGGGTAAGACGGCTTCCTGTCTAGTTCCTGAGAAACCCAGTGAACCAGAGGCTGTCATTACTTTAGAGGAGGAAGATGATGAGGCTGTAGGTGGGGAGAGTCAGGTGGTTCATAATCAAGAGGTCAACCTGCATGCAGAGCAGCAGTCAGAGCTGCCTGCTATCATAGAACTTGACCCTGCTTCACCTGCTGCCTTTGAGTTGCCATGCTCACAGCCAGAGGCCGCGAACGAGAGCAAGTATGAGAACAAGATGACCCTAGAAGATGCCTCAGTGGACTTTCTGTGTCCTTCGCCTGCCTCAACTTCTGCCTACAGAAATGGCGAGGAAACTGTGGCTGTGGCCCATAAACCATATGTGCCCTGCTACTGGAGTCTGGAGCTGCTGATTGCTGCTGCTTTTTGCACAGATGTACCCCCATTCCCCTTGTTTTCCAGTAGTACACCATCAACTGTACCATCACGGTGTACCCCAAACCATGGCATGGAGCTTCTTAGTGAGCTGGCTGATCTAGAGCTGGCGCAGATGAAGCACATCTGTGGAAAAACCCCAGGTGAGTGAGAGTGGGTCAAGTCACGTGAACTTTACCTTGCAAAATTATCTATCCCTCTTAAAGTACTTCAGTTTTGATTAAGTTATAATCACAAAGTTTAAAGTAAATGAACAGGATTTAAATTTGAAGGCCAACATAAAGTAAGCTATAACTAAGGACCAATGTTTGTCAATTTATTTTGTAAAATAAAAAATTGAAAGAAAATAAGAAAATGAATTGACATGATGACAGGGCAAGATTGGGCTGCCCACGAAAAATGCAACTGATGTAGCATTTACTCCCAACAAAATAAGTACAGTTGTAAGTACAGCCAACAATTGGCAAAGCCAACTGGCAAGAAAAACTAAAAGCTATTACTTAATAGTACTTAATAGTAAAGGTGGCTTGTGAAAATCAGAACTATATTTTTACCATATATCCCAGGGTGTGAATTAATGTCTGAACCACATTTTTGGGAAGTTACTGTACTGCTACATAAAGACACTATACTATACTTATGTACTAAAACCCACGGATACACCTGAGAACGTGTTCTTCACAAGTGCAAATGCTGGTTATGGTAAACATACCTTTACATTCAAATAAAAAGATCACTGGTTCTTCTGGAGATGTGTTCTTATCACAGAACTCCTCAAACCTCGAAAAGCTGATGACACAGTGGTTTTAATTAACCAAAATAATGGATCCCAGGAGGAATAGGAATTTTAATGATAAGGAAGACAGAATGATGAGAGGACGGGAGTTTTAGTTCAAATTTGATCAATTCTGTTAAGACTCCATAACTAACCATATAGTCAGCCGGGACACCAACTAACAATTATTCTGGAAGGATTTATTTTCTAGTGCCCTTTTAATGTCATTTTTACCTCCCAACCCCCACTTAAAAGCATTTTCTCCCTCTAATTTTTAAGCTAAATGAAGTAGTGGTTCATCTTACCCTAGTATCCCCTACGTTTTCACTTTTGTTTAACCTTAAAATTCTATGCTATTTTTTGTTGGTTTAGCTAATGAAACTGTGGCAGGATATATGTAAATGTGTGATTTTAAGATGACAAATTGTGTACAAGTTCAAGGCACTGTATTGACACACACAAGGCAGCACACTCCGTAACCTTACTGCTTTTTCCTCTTTCCACTTTGACAGACTTGCAGTCCCGTAGGTTCTCTTTAAGATACTCATCTCTTCATGCTGGTCTCAGGAGCATTTAGTAGACTTTAAAATGACCACAGAAAGACTCCTTTCATGCTCGTCTGGTGTTACTACCGTATTGCGTGTTGAAGGCAGTTTTCATTTCCTAAAAGCTAGATTTAAAGACACAGGGGCCTCGAGAGAGGAAGGAGAAGAAGTAAACCCTCAGGAAAGGGTGTTTGTACCTCCCTTTCTTGCGCTTCCCTCTTATGTCCAGTCTAGGAAGCTATCTCACAGCCTTGCCATCAAGCAGCTGTTTGATCCACACATGCGGATGCAGTTAAATCAAAAAGGAGGCACATCCGTTTTTGTTATTTTTCCATTTCTCACTAACACGACATGTTATCTGAAAGTCAATTTGTGATCACAAAAGCAATACTTGTTTTCAAGCCCTTGAGCATTCCCTCACTAATTAGTCCCTATTGTTTGAAATGCCTCTAAAAGCATTCTTACTGTTCAAAGTAACATGTGTGTTTTTTTATTAATGCAAACAAATGTTTTGTGCTTACCACAGCATCCATGTGCATCTAACTGCTCCCTTTTTTTGGCTCAGAAGAAAGACATCATGTGATTCCACAATACACAGTATCACCTTCATGATGCAACACTCCTGACAGCTTAAATCAGTTCAGGGACATAAAAATAGCTTTTATCAAGACAAACTAAAACATCTAAGGGAAGATGCACATGGGTCCGTTTTAAGGCCTGTAACTTTGCAGAAAGAAGGTCCTGGGTTTGAATTTTAGCCTTAGATCTGGCTGGATGGAGACAGATGGATAGATTTGTTTTAGACAAAAGATAAATAAAATCAAGATTTCTTACTTGCCTCCTGCTACGATTATGTTAAAAACATGTATGGCTATCTAGGAACTCTAATCGACTATGATCTGCCATGATCTGGTTGATTCTTTGAAATATGACTGTGAATATAATGTACTGAATAATTATTTGTTTGTGTTCTGGCAGAAGAGGATCTGCTAATGTTTGATCTCCAAAGCCTTGCCACCTTGGCCACAGCCAGAGCCTGGGAGGCAGGATCCCAGGAAAGCAGTGAGATTGGTCCACAGCAAAACTTTCCAGCTCGTAGGATCTTCAATTTACGAAGAAAATTCAGCTGGGCACCTCGCAATGAGCCGGTAAACCTTTAATCTCACTTGAGTTTAGTTTTCAATTCAGATTACTAATATAGCTCCAACTCCTTTCCTGGTACTTACCGGAAAGAAAGAAAAAAATCTACTCATACAAACAGAAATGTTCAAACTTGGTTTTAGTTATTAAACAACTAAGTTCATTTTATTTTTTTAAATTTTGTTTAAATTGGTTAGGAATCTATTTAAAGAGTGTCACAATCAACAATGCTTTCATTATTATGTTAATAAAACTAAACACGATCATAAAACATTAATAAATCCACTATGAAGTCACTATTAAGGTGTACCTATAATATTTTCTTTTTTTATTATGTGGACTTAAGGTATGCCCAGCTAAAGTTAGCATGGAAACAATGGATGGCCCTGAGCTTGCGATGCGTGTGAAACTGGCTGACATACAGCGCCGCTACAAAGAGAAACAAAGGGAGCTGGCTAAACTTCAGAGGAAGCACGATCATCAGTGAGTCCTTTCCCTAAAGCTTCACAGCTTCTCAAGCAAGAACAGTCAAATGTTGTTAAAACGTAAACTAACATGCCTTCAGTATGTGTTTCACAAATACCACCTTAAGGTTTGGATGTCAGTTCTCCAGCTGTTTTGTGTGTTTACATATTCTCGTGTGTGTAGGAAGGAGGAAACACCTCGTAGCCCTGCAAGGCGAGGGCCTGGACGTCCAAGGAAGAAACCCACCCTAACCACAGGTCCTGTGTCCTCAAATGAGGGCCAAAGGAAAGTCAAGTAAGTGTAAATCAGTCCATCTCCACAGGCCAACTGCAATCAAATCTTCCATGAAATCACCAGCAAACAGGGGATCTCCCTCATTGGCATAAACAGGATATGGAAGACTTTAGGAATCCTACCTTGGACTGTTTTAATCAAATAAACACCGGCATCCATAAGCTATTATTATCGGTATTCATTGTTAGATAGGTATTTAAAGGTATTAGGTATTGTTACACACAGAATATAAATTAGTTAACCAGGTTTATTGTGGCAATTCATCCATAATTAATTAATAATCTTTTTAAACAAAATTACTGCCAATTGCACTTTACCCATTTTAATATTACCTTTTTTGGTTAGGAGTTTTTAAAATCCACTAACTGGTAATACCTGTCATTCAATTATTTCCCAGACATACAAAAATGGCACACCTACATATGGCCATAAGGTTAACCCTGGAGACCGGGAGGAAAGTGTGAAAAGTGTATAACACCCATTACACATTATCTACTTCCTAAATCATTCTTTACTATTGATGCCAAATCCATTTTATCTCTTTTTAAAACAAATGTGTTTGATAAACATTTCTGGGATTTCTTCTGGTAACTATTTTTTTTAGCATGAATTATTATGAACATCATTGTACTAAATAGTCACAAAACGTCCAAATGAAAAGTTAATACTAAAACAGTTTAATGTACAAAAATAGAGACTGCAGAAAAATATAGATACATCCTGTTCTTTAAGCAAATTTTCGCTGTTTATAATGCTGGTGTTCTTCTGTGGTTCCTGGGGGACTGATAAAACCAGGACACTGACGAGGCTAAAAAAAAAAGAGATGGGCTTTGTTATTAGGACTTGTATTATATTAACATTCAACCTTATGGCTATCTTCCACGCCCTTCACTGTCTGGTTTCTGGGCTACAGTCCACATTATACCCAGCTGACCTTCTGCAATGTCACTTCCATTTTGCATCCACCTGTGCAGCTTTGCCCCCCTCACCATGCAAACAGGAATCAGATAGGGGACACTGATGATCGGTGACAATGACACCAAGATGAAAAAGTAACTGTCTAGGTCTCTGCGGGGAAATGCAGAGGACAACAGGAGTCCTATTTGTACAAGATAGAGTCTAGCAAACCTTAAGATGTCCGTCACTTGTACAAAACCTTTACTTTTCTTTTTTTCAAGGGATCCCTGAAGGTTGTGTTCACTTGTGTTGGCTCCATTCATGCATCTCTCCTTCTGCTGAGTACGAATCTGTGCAATTATACATAGATGCAGCTGTGTGAGGATATATGAAAGCATTGTTTGTTGTTATCCATGCATTCTACACTCCTTTAAGCACTGGGGGGCTTTGTAGTTCAGCTTTGATATTTCTTGTTTTCTACATTATTTTAAGGGATTGAGTGCTGTGTTACTGCTTGCTGGAAAACCCCACCAATCAGTTCTGTTAATTAGCCTCTGCATGCTCAGCCCCTGAAGCCTCCCTACAGATAGGAGTCACTGTGTCACGTTGTGTTTGTCAGAGGCGGTGAGGGAAGCACAGCGGGATCCGCCTCAAAGGGACAGCTCGCACATCACTGGTACTTTTGTCACTCAGTCTGTCAGTGGGAAGAGAAGATGGTCCAACTGCCAAACTACTCACTTCTGCAAAGCATACACAAACACACTCTTCTTCTGTTTTTCTATCCTTGCAGGATAGGTCTATTGACTTCCATCCCTTTCTGTAGCATAACCCTGACCCTTAGCCCTCAACCTAACCGTTAACCAGTACCTGTATTTGGTTTTTATGTGTTGTGTTGCCTTAAAAGGATTGAAAGGTGGACCGCTTTCAGTTAAAATGACATAATTATTGTTTGCCTTACAGATGGAAATACTTGCAAACAAGCAAATTCAAACGTATTGTATGCAAGTGTGACCCATATGAAACAATGGTCTAATAAACCTGTGTAGTTTAAGTTGTAATGCCAACAGTGTCCAGTAGGGCGCAGTGTTTCGATCTGTGTCAGCTTGAGGCTGTGTAAAGGTCACAGTCAGCCATTTTGAAGCACGCTCTTTGTATTGGTTTTGAGCAAAGCGAGTAAGTAGTGAAAATTGTGGGAAAAAACATATTATTTGTGTTGTAAACAGGCTTACTCTCTGTCATACGGCTGTGAACCAGAGAAGTGACCATTTGTTACTGAGGAATCCCGGTGAGTCTGCTCAGTGTGTATCATGCTCACTGTTCGCTCAAAGCTAAGATGTGATATTAGCATGAAGAACATGATTAAACGGTCGGATATAATTCTTAAAAACCAATAGGGAGACACATGATTCTGTGTTAATGTTTTACCAGCTTTGGTGCGCTCGGTATCAATGCAAGAAGTACTTTTTATAAAGAAAACCTATATGCTAAACCTGTATGCTAAGCGCTAGCATCCATGCTAATTGCTAACATTCTTTGACCAGAGTTAGCATCTATATTGATGTAAGGCAGCTATTTTATGGCTGGAGATGCATGTAAAGCCACAGAAACATGGTTTTGGTTGTAAATTCATGATTATTACATACAGTTATTGTTTAAACAAATTTTAATTCATTGTTAATGTTAAATAGAGATAAATAGGTCAAATTTATTTAATGTTGAAGATTCAAAAGGTTAAAAGCCAACAAGGTTAAAGAGTAACTATAACATATTTCCTTTACTTAACAAATGAATGTTCCAAATATATTTTATAATTGTTTAACATGGTAATTCATTCTGTTGATAAATGTAAAAGTACATGGTAATTCATCATAACTTGTAGAGCTGACTTAGCTCAACTATCAGTGTGCTTACAGGTGCATTGAAACACATTTTATTATAATGGTTATTCATTTGAATGGTTAATTCAGATGCTCTTTTGATGAGGTCTCATGATGATTAGAAAGAGAACAGAATGTTTACTTTCTGCACCTTTCGTGTAGATTGTTTTTTTTAATCATTTTCGAAAAGCCCATGGTGACCCAACACATCCAACCGTGGAACCTGACTGAACTCTCATTACACATTGGATCCTGATAAGACGCAAATACATTTTACACTACCCGGGTATTCAACGGTTGCAGCAAAAAGTAAAACCGACTGAACTGAACTCAAATCATAATTTTTGGGGAAGAGCTCTATTTTATTTTTTGGGTTTTTCTTTTCTTTTATTGTATATTGGAGTACTGTTGTACAATTTTCAATTGCATTT
>JAVLVB010000791.1:1960272-1972983 GCA_032876305.1 Orestias chungarensis | reverse complement strand
TCTCTACAAAACACACAAAACCTAACTGGTATCAAAAGAAGACCTGGTAAGATATTATTATGAACAAAAAATAATTGACTGCTAGGGAATAAAGCTGAAATCCCTCTTTATTGCTGATATACATAAATCATGTTGCATTTATCTTTTATCCAATGAGTCCTTTTAGCAACACACCTGTAAACCTGCAATTAAAAGCACTTGAGGGATGATAAACCATAAGGGACACAGTATCAATTTAGCAGCATTAAGCAAAATATGTAATGTAAACAGTCATAAAGGAAGACAACATGGTGGGGCTGCTGGCAAGTTTTGCACAAGTCTGCTTAAAATTAAATACTGTTGGAAAATACATTATATGTTCATCACAATAGCAGGCTCGTATTCCTTTGGTTCAAAATATAGTTTACAAAAAGCAACAGTATTAGCATTGCACTTGTTACTATGTTGTTTAATTATTCACCTGATACTATCAGGAAAAATATGGAAAACCATGAAACTTTATGAACTATCCGAATTGGCTGAATAAGAGAAGGTCACATGGTAAAAACCATTAATAAACTGGTACTTTTCCAACTTCCCGGGGCAGCAAGTTTATTTAACCGCTAGCAAAATTTCTTATATCATTGTTGAATTCAGCAAAGAACATCATTACCTGCAGCCTGTGTAAGGGTTCACATTAAGTTAATTAGGTTTTTATCCCTAAACACCACAAGAAATGAATATGGCAATGCAATGATTCATGAATGATTCATATTGCCGAAATGCAATGCCAGTAACATTTTATTCTGTACTCTAGGGAGACCAAAAGGCTCAGGGAAGAAACTAAAGCAGCAACAGGCAGAAAATGCCAACAAAAATCCCCCAACTTTCCTGGGTTGGAGTTCACTGGCTACCACCAGAAAGAGACCTGCTGACAGTGCGTTTCAGTTCAACGGGGCATCTAGAAAGGCCTTAAGAGGAAAGGAGGATACTTTGTTTTCTTCTTCTCAAATGCAGCCACTGGCCTCCCAACCATCCAAAGGCCTGTTTAGCAGCAGCTCGTTCGAAGTCGATTCATTTAGAAGCATAGCAAATGGATATTCCTCCTTCTGTACTACAGGGGCAGGTTCTAGTTTATCTCTGGTTCCCAGAACTGGCGTGTACAACGAGAAGCGTAGGCAAGATGAAATGGCCGCACCAAAGAGCAGAAAATCTGGACAGGAATTTCTTGTCAAATTGGATCATGAAGGAGTTACATCTCCTAAGACCAAAAACGGCAAGGCACTGCTGTTACAAAGTGAATATTCCAGTGTGAGTGGTATGCGTAAAAGCGAGGCCTATTCTCACCCTGTCCTATTGGTTAAAGACAACAAGAAAGGTGGTGCCTCCAGGGTGGAACTCCTCCTCAAAGGTACCAATCCACAAAGAAAGCCCTCTCCTTCCCTGCGTCAAGAGAAGTATGGTGATCTGGGCTTCAGTTCACATAGAGAGTGCCACCCATCCTATTCCGACCTAGATGATGACGAGGAAGAGAGGAGGCAAGCTGCAGGCACAGGAGGACTCAGGATACCTGGTCGTTTTCTTTCTCGCCTCTCTGTCTCATCCTCCTCTTCTGGTTCTTCAAGTTCTTCCTCTTCAGGTTCCCTCTCCAGTTCCAGTTTGTGTTCATCTGACAACGATTCATCCTACAGCTCAGACGATGAGGACAGTTCAGCACTGATGCTGCAGAGTTGCCTGTCCTCTCACCAGGGACTGATGCCATCATCTGAACCCTCCACTTCTTCAAGGCCTCGACAGCACTCCTTTATTGCAAAAGCTGTCGCTGTTTCCAGTGCCAAAGGAAGCCCAACTGAACCCCTGTCCAACAGCAAGTCATTGAAGAGGAAAGAATGCATGGCTCCAGTAACTAAACCAACAAAGGAATGCATGAAGAAACCACGGATACTTCCAGATGACACTTCATTTATTCCAAAGCCCAAGGTATCTGCATTCCTGGCTGGCCGGCAGATGTGGAGGTGGGCTGGAAACCCTACACAGGTGCAAACAATTATTCACATTTTACTGCAGTTGCCTTATAGCAAATATGTAAGGTAAAGAAGCATTTACAATCAGTCATTTTTTCTCATTTTCCACAGAGACGAGGATTAAAGGGCAAGGCCCGAAAGCTTTTCTACAAGGCTATCGTGCGAGGCAGAGATACCGTGAAGGTTGGTGATTGTGCCGTTTTCCTCTCAGCTGGACGTCCTAACCTGCCATATGTGGGTCAAATTGAGAATTTCTGGGAGTCCTGGACTTCAAGAATGGTTGTGAAAGTCAAATGGTTTTACCACCCTGAGGAGACCAAACTAGGGAAGAGGCCTCGTGATGGAAAGGTATGCTGAAAAAACACGTGGATTTTGACATGCTTTACATATTAATTGATATTACTACGCTGTCTCTGTGTTTCCTACACAGTATGCCCTTTACCAGTCGTGTCATGAGGATGAGAACGATGTCCAGACAATCTCTCATAAGTGCCGGGTTGTGAGCAGGGAGGAGTACGAATGTCTAACTCGCAATCAGAAGCCAAACAGTACTTATCCAGATCTTTACTACCTGGCTGGGACATACGACCCCACCAGCGGTCAGCTGGTCACGGTAGAAGGCGTTTCTATCATGTGCTGAACCGCCATTGGGACGCTACTGAAGAACTTCCTCGAGGAAGGCTTGTGAGTAAAAACAATGCTATGGGTGAGCCCGAAACATCCACCAATGGATGTTTCCACGAAGGTCAGTCGCCAAAGCAGGGCCGTCTGCGATTACACACTGGAGTACTCTGGCATCTATGAAAGTTCAGGTCTTCCTGGGGGATCACAAACTTTAATAAGTTGTGTTTAAATTCCATAATGAATCTATTTAAAAAAAGAAAATGTGTTTATAGACTGACCGCTGAATTCAAGACTTCTACTTCAGGCTCTTGTCCATTGTTACAGAAAGGGAGCTATGATTGCACTGGTTTGTGCAACTGAACGCAAGGTCCAAATTGTCACTGGTGACTGAGTTTTGAAAGGCTGGCCTTGTTTAAGTGATTGGAGGAAAACCTTAAGGCATGTTCGGGGATCTTCACGCCTTTCTATTCCAGAAAAGATTCAAACGTGTATAGATAAAAGTTGTGTACATTAAAAAATGTCTGTAAATATTTTTGAAATCTTCCCCAATCAAGCCATACACTTCAGTACCTCTCACCTGTCTTAAATGTTCAGGTGTACATTGTACAGATTAGGTAATGTATTGTTGTCTCTTGTCCATATGTACATAAAAGCTATTTTATATAGGAGTTTATTGTATATATAAGATGTATCTTTCCATGTTTGCAATTGGTTTATTTTTATATGGGTGTAGACTACATTGTATTGTTATTTGTTTTTCCCTTTGCTTTGGGGATTGGAGATTAGAGAGATTATTGTTGCACTGAGTATGCCCTGCTGAGACAGACCTAGAAAAAGAGAGCACAGAGACCGAAGGATTTGATGTGTAACAGGAGAATACTCGCTTTCTCAAAGAAAGTAACCACCCTGTTGAAAAAAAGTGTTTTCTTTAAAGTGTTACCTTATTTTTTTTTTAAATAAAACCCTTTATTTCTTTTTTAATTTATGTATCATGCTTCATCATCACAAGGCGGGTCCCATCGGACTGCTGTCACGGGTCAAAAACGAGTGTACCATTATAAAACTATATTTGTGTGTGATAAGTGTCCTGGCATCACTATAATCATGTCCACACAAATAAATAGAAAAACTGGGTCTTTTAATGGAAATGTGTTGAGTATTGCACTCATTGGAGCATAGTTTAGCACATCATCGCCTACAAAATACCAAAGTGTCTTTAGAGGTTTTATTTCCCGTATTTTATTTACCAATACAAAATTTAAAATTAGAAATTACGGGGAGCTTTTAGGAATGCTTGTCCTCCACTGTATGCATAGATCTTGGCGCTGCATTGTGACAAAGGTTTTTTTGCACAAAAATCGCAACCCGTTGGGATGCCAACAAAGGTCAATATTTTTTAATTTTTTTTAATGAATATTTTGTCTTTCGATTCACCATCTGTATGTACAGTCCATACACAATCTCAGTGCTAACTGTGAAGTACAATCAGAGTTACAGAGCAATGGACAAGTGGGTTCACTCGACCTGAAAAGGTTATTTAATTTGTGCCAAGTACATTCTTTTCTACTTTTGTCTTGTCGGATATGCAAGCTTGAGTATTGTTGTGTTGTTTTTGAAAGTTTCATTTTGTTTGCCAACATTTTATTTATTGTCCTTTTTGCTGTTTGTTCATGCCAAGAGAGCTTTATGAGAATGTAACTTCTGTTTGTTTTGTTGTCTCTTTTGTTGTCTGTGCTGTCGCGTTTGCATTCTGGTCCTATAGAGGCCGTCTAGTGAAAACAAATAAAGCAACACTGGTTTCTTCTAATCCTCAAAATAAGTCTTTACTAATTATATATGCTTTTTGTCCTTTTTTTGTTTTTTATTTTGCTTGCAAATCTCTCATCTTGCTATCGCTGTTATCATTCCTCATCACCAAATTGTGGCTAAAACAGGTTTTGTTCCCCAAATTTGCTCAGAACAAGTATTGGTAGGATAACGTAAACAATAATTTCACAGTTTGATATGCGGTGAAGTTCACGAAAGTGGAACGTCGATATCAAAAAGAGAAAAAAATATCATTAGGATGCCAGGGATAATATCTGTAAAGCTATAGAATATCGAGTATTTTTTAAATACTAAAAAAGTCTTAATTATACACAACGTCTACTGTCTGCAACATTGTTTGGACTGTACTTTCAGATTCTTTTAGTTAGGCCTCTGAAAATCAACATTTTTTAGAGCTTTGCGAAAATATTGATACTCCTTGAAATTGAATTTTTGGACATTATTTTTATTAAAGTCAGGTGCCCTCTGGATTCAGTGGCTTCTGTTAGTTTACTTTATGTAGGGGTAACTTATATAAAGGGCACACAAACACACACACACCGCAGTTTTCAGAGATATAAACATTTTGATACACTTGTATCCCTTTTTATTCATTGTTATGCGATACTTTGTGTTGGTTTATCACAAAAAAATCCCCCCAAAATACATATAATTGTAATGTGACTGTTGTGCAGCATGTTTAGAGGAACCACATTTTTCAATAAACCAAATGGCCCCTCAGTCAGTTATCGGAGGTTCAATACAAAAAAGTCAGGTAAATGAAAAATTGTCAAAGGTAAAGGAAGGTACTCTAGTGAAAAAAAAAATGCATGCTACATTATGTAAAACACCCTTTTGTCTCAAATCAAAATACATTTGTTTAGCATACATGCCTGTTTTTTATTAAGCACAAACTGCCTTCAGCAACATGTGCCCTTCTCCTTTTAGTGCCTAGAGCTGCATATATTCGTCCCACCATGCCCCCCCCACACACTAACCATAACTTACAGCATCTGTCCATTTGGATACATGCTCATGAGCTTTGACAAAGCAATCTCTCTAACCTGAATCAGTAAAATAAACACTGGCTATGCCTGGAGGCAAGGAGACGGTTCGGGTCACTGACCGTTCTCTCCGCACCCAGGGCTCTTTTTTTTTTGTCCTGCATCCAGCTAGAGCACCACTCCCACCTTGCCCCCACATGCCCAAGCAGGGGCAAATGGGCACATCAGTCATGTCTAGCAGCGGCCCAGTGAACACAAATAGTTCTGTGTACCACCACAACCTTTTGTGTTGACTATGGCCGCTGCCCTGTGGCATTTCCCACAGTGTGTGAGATGAGAAAAAGTGCTTCAGTGTTACGGTTAATAAGGTCACCGAATGATTACGTTTAGAATTTACACATTTGATCACCGTTTAGAAAATATGATGCAGGATCCGTGGCGTACAACTTCATAGAAATGTCTGCCTGCCTCACGTTTCATTGCCTGCCTGGTTCAGTGTGGTCAGCATCCAGGGTGCGTTCCTGTGTCAACAGGAGGAATGCTTAGCTGCACAAATATCTACACTTCATAAATGTCACACCCTTTGCTTGACCCCTTCTGGCTTCAGAATGTGAGTGGGTTCAGAAAGGAGACCAACAGCTCAGTGTGTGTGTGTGTGTGTGTGTGTGTGTGTGTAAGCGCAGCAAGTTTGAGGTGGGGTCTTGGGTCTTAACAAGGTGCTGGGAGAAGGGAGCTGAACAAACGGATGGCTAAGGCACACACCGCCTCTTTTTTAAGCCCACTTATGCTGTTATTTATTTTAAGCACAGGTGTTACCATTGAAAATGTTCATTCATGATTCATCCATCATAAAAGCAGTTTTAAGAAGTAGAAATGGGAAATGCAGAAATGTTAAAAATACACATCTTTGCCTTTTTTGCACCACTGATCTATGTAGTTACAGTGCATGGACACAGAGACGCACTGTGCAAAATCCTCACCTACGCGACCTTCATGTTATATCTTTAGGTGGTGTTTGTTAGCAGTGACAAGGAAAAATACTTTAAAAAAAAATAAATAAAAGCTGTTGCCATGTAAGGGATAAAGGTCAGATGACAACATAATTGAACATTGTGTTATAACTGCAAAACATCATGTGTGACAGAAAATTAACACATTAATCTTAAAATTTGAATGCTGTCGGGGGGAATGCCGGTAACATTATACTACGGGGATGATTTCTTTGGGTTAAAAGAAGGCGGCCTTGTCAGAGTTAATCTAAGGTTGTATAAGGCTAAAAACAGAGCTTTTCTTTAATAAAACATGTAAGACCAAAACTTCTAATAGAGGTTGATTGGAGGATAAAAGGATAACAATCCTGAACCTTCATGCAAGGGAACGATAACATCAGTTAGAACAAAGCAGATACTTACATTAGATTGGTTCAGCGAAAGTCTAGACCTACATTTATGTTTAAAACATCTGATAAAACTGAAATGTTTGTGTTCACAGGTTTTCTCCATCCAAGCTGACTGAGCATGGATGGAAAATGGAAAAAGCTTTAGTGCCCACTTGTACCGAAGAGAATTAGAGCCATAAAAAAAGTTAAGCGCTTTCTTTCTTTGAAGATGCTTATGTGATGTGAGTTATGACAACATTCAATTTCTATTTGGAATAAATAAAGTATTGTTGGATACGATGTATTTTTATAATTCAGACTTTAATCTCAGAATTTTAGGAATAAAAACCTGAATTTGGAGAATAACGTTGGAATTCTGATTCTTACAACTTCTAGAAAAAAAAATCCTTTTTTGAAATTAAAGTCTTAATTGTTTTTTTTATTCAGTTGCACAAACTCATATCTGTTTTATATGTGCAAAAAAGATACCACAAAAGATTCACAGTGCTATATAATATTTGGTTTTTCCAAGCAACAATTTTGCGTTCAGAGTACAAATCCATGGTATGTATTTTTTTCATCTCAAATACCCGACTTTCAAAAACTGCTCAGGTCCTGGAGATAGACTTTTCATGTCTGACGTTTTCCTCTTTTGTTTAATTAACATTTAAGTTCACAGAGCCCAGCATGTGACCTTGGTAAAGTGCAAGGACTGGACATTTGCAAAAAGAAAATCTCCCCAAAACCTACATGAAGCCTGAAGAACCAATTAGTATTCTCCAAATTAGGAGAAGGATTGAACTTTACCGTTTTACTCGACGTTCTGCACAGTGTCATTGTTGTCGTGACCATTGTTCAGACAGGCCACATCTGATTCATGTCTTTGTTGAAACTGGCTTGTGCAGATTTTGTTTCAGTTGTGCTAAAGAAGCTTTTCTCTGTAATACAGAGGATTACAGTTGCTTCTCATTACATATGTCATGTACAAGCCAGCTTGTTGAAGTAGCAACAACAATATAATTAACAGCATGACTCACACTCGCGCTAGTGTGTCTTTTTCTTTCATAGTGGAAGTTTGTGGCCTTTTCTTTTGTTTTCAGTGTTTCTGAGTGTGAACATGGCGCTTCCACGAATAAATAAACAAAAGTTAGGTCCAGAGAAGATGTGTTTGTTAGATCTTAAGGTGAAACAGGATTAAAATATTAAATTTTTAATCCAGTTAGAAATAAAGTATAACTTGCAGGTTTCCAACACATCCCTGACTAGCACTGGCCTGTATAAGAAAAGACAATCCAGCATTATAAAAAAATTGTTTTAAATGTTTTTGGGCATAAATAAATAGCAATAAATTATATTTAATGTTATGGCTAGTTTAAACAAGTTAAATGTTTGTGTTATTTTAGGAATGTAACTCGGTTTAAATCTATGTTACCTGTTTTTAATGCCTGTAGGACAGAATGTTGGCGCCAACCGGAAATTGAAAGTACCAATAAGGTAATATTGCAAATCGTTCTCCTGCCTGTCGCAGATATTGTTTGGTTGGACAAACGAGCACAACATCAAGACATCCCACTAACATCACCAAATACATTTCGCTAACATAGATAGTGTCTGTCTGATGCTACTATAATCCTTGCACCAATTACTGATTATTTTTATAAAAATTCACTGTGATATTACATTTTTTGATTACAGGTAAGAGAACTGTTAACAATAAAAGCTTCACACACTATTACCAAAAATGACAGCTAACCTTTTTAAACAGCATTACCCTAATAGAAGCAAGGGCCAACGCTATTTTAATCCCCACACTAAAACATTTGTTGTTAGCCAGACACTTTTCCAAACAGCCAGATTTGTCTTTTTTACAGGAACAGAAAAAGTCACTCTTGCACCTTGTCTAGCTACTTAAAAAAAGGAACTTATTTAAGATTTACTTCGATATAAATCAAGACCTAGTAATAAAAATCTCAGAAATCATAAAGCCTAAAACTATTTAAAGTTTTTGCAAAAACCACAGTAAACTGGCAATGTTCGTAAATTCTGGGTCTTCACATGTTTCTTTGACGCACTATTAGACTACGGCGTCCAAACAGCTGCAGTCCACAGGCCTTAACAAACCCAACCAACAAATGTACATCCTATCATAAAAGCCGCAGTCTTGTGATACCTATTTGTAATCAGAGGACAGCTGGAACACTCTACATATCATAAACAACATAAATGTTAAGGACTTTAGAGGTTTTAGCCTCTATGTCATTAAAGGGGCTTTAATCTTGAGTAATTACTTGCAATGCAAAATATAATGAAGTCATGTAAAATGTACTTTCAGCTTCATAGGATATGAGCTTGTAATTGGCTATGCAGTCCAAACCCCCCCCCCCCCCCCCCAAAAAAAAACGTATGTATTTGTATATGAACTGGGGTTGGAGTAATGGTTCTGTCACAATGCAGCCCCCCAACCCTCGCCCTCCTCGTTTTTTTTTGGTTTTTTTTACCCAAAGCTTCTATGTAGTGGTATTTGTTCATTCCTGTGTTGACAACCCCTCCATTTACTTGTCTGGGGTGTTTACCCCGCTAACGGTAGCAGAGATCCAGACCCCCCCAACCACTCATTCTGTTTACGCTGCTCTTCTTCTCTGTTTACTCTGTACTCCAGCACCCTGGCGCACCATGCCTCCAAACAGCTGTTCCATAATGGAGGAAGCAGGCGCTTCAGCTGAGCAGTGCTGCCACACAGCTCTTTGACAGCCCACCCTGGTTGCTGCCTTGGCTCCCCTGGCACGCCTGCCATTGTTGCAATAAAGTCCATCCTCTCTTAGTGCCAGAGTGGCTTCTGGGTAGAGACAACCTTGGAAACCAATTCTTTCAAGCTTAATTATACATCAATCGTGTCCAGATGAAGGAATGTATGTCCTGCTCCAGAATTATATAATCTATGGCTTTTGCGCCTCTTTAATATGGATGTATGTTGTCAGGTGAAGTATACACAATTGTCTGTCCGAGGTCACGCTCCCCTATCAAACCTCTCGTGAATTATATTTCCTTTACCTTTCCAAAGTTGTTGGGGTTTTTTTTCTGCCGGTGTGTACAGCTGTTGCTGAATCAGGAGACAGGAAACCTAGGACAGAGGCCACCAAGCATCTGCAGGCTCCCTTCAGAGAGCTATGGAGCCCTCTGGCTACAGGGACAGGAGACAGTCCATTTATCACAACACAATAGCTGCTGCCTCCCGCTTGTGTCAAATACAAGGCTGTCTCAGTCAAAAAGCAATGTTCACGTGCGTCTGTACTGTATGAGCCGTAAAATGTGTACAGGAATAGGTATGTTCATTTTTTTTTTCTTCCAATTTTGATTTCCTCAAACACAGCAAGTGAAGAGTGTTGAAACTTAGTAAAAACACAAATTAGATGAGATGTTTCAATAAATACTCTAAAAAAAATAAAAAATAATTTCCCTTTTGACAGAAGTTGTTGAAAACAACACAAGTAACTGTGATGTAATGTTCAGTAATTCTGTACATTTATACTGAACTGCTTTACTCACAACACGTTTGGAGCACGATTTATTACCTTCTAATCTTTCCTTAAACAACTGTCCATCAAACAGTCCTACATTTCAGATAAAAATAACTGAAGGCTAAAAAGTGCAAGAAAATGCTGATGTGTTGCTTCAGTTTGAGTTTTCAGATTGTACTTCCTCTTGTGTCACATCCTTTATCTTTTGATGTTATATTTAAGAGAATGACATATTTATCCAAGACCCTTTTTTAAAATGTATTTTAAAAAATTTAATTATTCTGTCTCAACGTGTTATCAAAGTAACATAAAAAATGTAATCCTGCTTTAGAACACCAAATTAAACAATGGCTGCCTTCATTAATAATTTTGAATTTAACTGTTTACTTCGCATGTTTATAATATCCCATATTTATTAGTGTGATAGTTATTGATTTTCTCACAGAATCAGATTATAACATTTCCACTATTATTTAGGTTTATGAAGTTTATAGTTATCTTCAAAAATATCACAACTATTGTCAGGATAATTATTAAAAAAATAATTAAATTCCTGCACAGCCCTAGACCCCATTTTGACAAACTTTATTGGTCAGAGTTACAGTTCTGGGCAACCACCTCTATTAAAACTACTGGTAAAAACAACTGAAAAGGATTTAGGTCAATTTGAAACAATGCAATGAGACATAATCAATCTCTACTTCCATTTCTATTACTCAAACAATGTATTTAACTGCTATTTAATTACACATCACCCTGTCGGTTTGCTTTACTACGTATTTTGCCTTAGGTAAATGGATGTAAATGATCAAGAAGTAAAGAAATCTGTATCAGTTCTGGGACGTATATACTCCTGGGAAATTCTTCCAATTTTCCTCATGGCCTTCCATTATGAAGGCCCATTTGCAGAGCCCCTAAAGCTGGAGCAAGCACATACAGAGAACATGTGCTTCCTATATATATACTAGTGCACAATCTGACACAAAAAAGAAACGTATCTTTTCATAATATGTTGGCATGGGTGTGAAGTGTTTGCGTCAGTTCTGAGACAACAGAGCCCGAATCTGGCCGTGCCTCTGTATGCATGAATATTCTAGTAATAGCAGTACATAAATCAACTTTGCTTAGCTGCTCTGCTTTCAATGGCGGAGTCCTTAAACACATGTGAGTCCGTCACAGGATGGCTCTGCCTCATTTTCCGCCGTTATGTCCCCCGTTATGTCTTGCCCTTTAAAATATGCAATCAGCAGATACTACACAGTCATAAAGTACATCAATGGCACGCAGGACCTATTTTCTTAAAGATGAGTTAAATGTCCTGGCTACTAAATCAAGGCTTTAATCATTTGTCTTGGGGACATCTCTTGTTTTTCTTCAGTCAAATCCAGTGGTGGTTGCTTTGCTAATTTTGAGACAAACTCAAAGAACAAAATGTACCTTGTGATGTGAAAGAAACAGCTCCATTTATAGTTTCTGTCTTATTACAGAGGTGAAACAATAGTGAAAAAATCTGTATTTTTAAGAAAAGCAAAAAAAAAATCTATCACAGGAAGGAAAAAATGGAGAACTATCAGATCAGCTGACAAACATCTCTGCAACCTTAGCAGGGGCAAATCACCATCTGTCCCCTGAGCGGTTTGTGACAGAGGTTATAGAGACCCACTTTCACCTTATATTTTCTGGTGAATGTTCACTGTGGCACCTGTCAGTGGGGGAGACGCAGAGAGTGAGCAGACCAAAGAAAGACATAGAAAAGTCGGGCCCAGTGTTCAGCCGCCGAACAGTGGGAGAGAAAGTGAATGAACAAGACAAAAAAGAAAGATGTAGACAGGAGAGAAAATGAAACCCTTAAAGGACCAATTCAGCTGGCCGAGTCCCACAGAGAATCCATCTGAAGGTAGTCGGGTGTCTAGTTTGTGTCTACTCGGACAAAGACCTCCAGAGTGTGTGCCACTGTACAGACTGACAAAAGCTCAGTGAGCTACTGCTGCTATTGATTTCCATGGTTTTTAAAGTTGAGATTAGTGCAACAGTGGTGAAGTCCTCTGCTCTACAGTAACTAGAAACACATACTTTAGGCAAACTGGTGCATATTCTCCTTTGCATTTACAGAGGAAAATGGATATTTCAGGATGTTAATTGATTAGTTCTTTAAAAAAAAAAAATACAGAGAAACACACCGTAATAGATCAACCAGAAGAGGACTACACTCCACCCCATTTCAATCATTGGTGGCTCACTGCCTCATGTGCTTATGCCAAATAATGAATGGCTTTATAAATAACCAGCTAATTAAAACTTTAGAGGGGTTACAAAGCGTAAACTCTAAATTTAAATTGAATCAAACAGCAAATTAATCAGGGACTTGTCAAGACCCT
>JAVLVB010000791.1:1931270-1957482 GCA_032876305.1 Orestias chungarensis | reverse complement strand
GTACAAAAATCCCTTACTTTGAGTTCATCAAGGTTTTAATGCTCCATCTATATTTGTCTCTGCCGTAATGGATTTACGTATTATCATGCCTTAAGGCAGAAATGCATTTATGTTATGGGCCCTATCAGTCTCATCTTCCTTATTATAAGCTTTTAGGTAGTTGTCTTTCATTACAAGCCTGTTTTGTCATCTCAAGCCTTCAACAGCTCTACTTATGCTATAATTCCATATGAACCAGATCAGAGACTCACTGGTTTCAACTAAGGGTCTTTAGGACAGTGTCAGCTTACAGGCCCCACTCTTTTCACTCAGTACATTATAGAAGTTTTAATAGTTGACCACGGCAGCTGTTGTTGACACAGTGTGATTTGCTGGCAAAGAGGAAACTTAATGACTTACAAAGCCAGACAGCTTTTAACCATTGATGTGCAGTAATTGATGTAATCTGACCAGGTAGTTACCCTATGGGAAAGTTACTTATTCAGTGATGTACTAATATAAAAATAGATACACATTTTTGGAGGATAACTTTTGCATTCTATGAGATCTTTGATGAGGAAAAGTGTTTTTTTTGTAGATGTTAATCAAGATTAAATGTAAGTTATTTCACTCTTTATGGTATACCTTCTCCATAGTTTTCACACTAAATAAAACATCTGTGTACAGGTCTGCTGCCTGCTGGTAGGTGCTGTGTGCTCAAGGAAATACAAAACTGCCGAAAGCAAATAGCCACAGCAGTCCTATCACTTCACATGTGAGCGGTTGGTATATTTATGCACATGCTTGCACTATTTAGACAATGCAACATCTATCCCAAGGGTCATATGGTACAAATTCAGTTTGCGCCCGAATATTATGATAGTCGAGGGATTTTCAGTGTGTTTCACCATGACCTACCGACCTATATATCTTTTTAACCAAATCCACACAAATACTGATGAAATCTCTCTCTCATCAAGTCTGGAGATTAGCCTTGCATGATGATGAGGAAATCAAACATCTTTGCAGAATGTCGTATCATATAAATGATATAATTAGATGCACTTGATGAACGTTGAAGGCATCGTCATTGCAATTCATTCTAATGATTTTATTGATTTTTATTATAGTCAATTTCTTTAAATATCTTAAAATTTCAATACTCAAAGTGGGTTAAATAAGATAATCTATCAGATGTTTGTAATTTAGCCTGAATCAAAGCTGCTGACATTTCCCTACTCTGAAATACTGCTGAAATACTGCCAAGTCTTATAATATGCACTGTCATCAATGTATTGTTTCCACACTTACATAATAAAAGCAACAAATGTTCCAGAGTTGTAATATTTGCTGCAAAAACTGAATATTTGTGCCGATCAACTGTTTCGAACCTCAGCACAAAACCTGAAGTCCAGCGCCCATTAACCCATTTAGGAATGATGGCTAAATTGTCGAATACTTTTCAGAGGCCATCCAGGATGTAATCAAAACAGACGGAATAATCAGCAGAAGCACTCTCTGTTCCGGTAAGAATGTCTCCCAAAAGCACATGAATTACACTGAAGCGGGCGCTGGGAGCTGTGAATGATGTTGGGCTACCAGCGCCAGCCAAGTCAATGTCGCCCAATGCCAAGTGAGAGGATGCCAGATACTTCCTGCTGTAAACAATCTACCCACAGACCAAGAAGGAGGGGAGGGAACCTCTCAATGAGAAACAACCGGAGACACAGAAAAGAGCCCAGTTGCTGAAAATTTATTTCGTGAACAAATGTGCTCAATTTGTCAGACAAGCTACAAAAGTCTGTTTGAGGAAACGATGTTTGTGCGTAAGTGTGTGTCTCGGTACAAATTACGTTTCTTTGTGTGCCGAGGATGAACTCAAAGCCAGTGTTCAGACGGTAACGAAACAAGAACTGAATATAAAGTATTTGAAAAGTATTTACCCCCTTGACCTTCTTATCATGTTACTTTCCAGCTTTACAAGTCATTGATTGTCATTCAAGTTTGTACAATTTTCAAGTTTTTTTTTTTTTTTTACAGATAAGAGTCTGAGAGAATTAAGAACAACAATCCCACAGCATGATGCTAATACCACAATGTTTAACTATGGGCAGGTTCCATCAGATTTTTCCATCACACATAGCGTTTACATTTGGACCAAATAATTCAGTTGTAGTTCAATCTCATCAAATTCCGAGCTGCCTTGCAAGAAGAAGTCCCAGTTCGACAAAAAGATGAACACAAGCGCCGTTTAGATTAGATAAATAAATAAAATAGAAAATTTGTAAAATGGTCCGAAAAGAATAGCTGGCCTAATTATTACGCTCTGTGAAAATACACGCTTGTTAAAACAGATGTGTTAAAAAAAACAAAAAAAACTTAAAGTAATTTAGTCCAGCAGACCTTAGAGACAATAGGAGATTGTTCCACCGCCTAAGACCTTCCCAGCCAGACACATTCGTCCCACATGATTTGTGGAACATGCACCAAGTTGTGTCGCCTTTTTCTAACTATATATTTGCAGAAATAATATGTTGTTCTGCCATTAAGTAATGGTGCTACTGGAACTACTAGATAATAAAATAAAAACAGATATTTTGGCGTGCCTGTTAGCTCTTGCCTCTCGTAGTGCTAAATATAGATGTAGCAACAGCAGTCTTTTAATCGCGCTTCAATAAATTGCATTGAGGGTGTTAAGTAATTGCATTTGTATACCACCCCCTCCCAGAATTTCGCTCGTTCTGATGATCAGCATATGTTTGTAAAGGTAAACATACTAAATGGATTGTGCCTGTGATGTTGGTAGTTTTTCCTGACGTAATCCTGTTTGCACCTGGTTTGTAAATCACTTTTGTGCGTGGTATCGAGTTTGCACATGTGTTTATGCATGCAAACTTCTCGTAGAGTGTGAAGTTTACCATATTTAATTCTCAGAAAAAAATCCCGAAAAAGTAGGTTTAGGTTTCTAAAACAGTGAGAATCTCTATAATTAGGCTTTTGGTCTGTTTTTGCTGTGTCTTCTCTTATGCCTTTGACTGCCGCACACAAACATCCCCCTTTACAGAAACGTCTCGGACACCAAACAAAGATGCTCATTTTACCCTACACAGAACCTTGGACTATCTAAACCCTTGAGTCAGCACTGTGTACCATATAAACTTTTAAAGCATTTTCTCTTCTGTTTTCAAAGTGTCACATTTTATTGTCTGTGTCTGTGAATGCAGCAAAGCAGAAATAAAGAGTTTGGTGCATGTAGGGCTCCTTTGAAAAACTGTGCTTGTATGTAAACCTCTGTTTGTATGAAAATGTCGAAGTATGCATGCACATGCACAACCAGGTAAAAAAAACTAAACATGAACAGAGCTCTCTTACAGAGCAAGAAAATTTCATACACGCATTTTTAAACCAAACAATCACTGTATCAATCTTTAGATAACAGACACATTAAATTGTCAACGTGGCAGCAGCTGAAGCCACATTTTAGACCTGATGCCAGGGTCAGTGAACCAAGAATGACTGACGTGAGGACTCCTGTCCCTCAAAACTCAACGTGTCTCAGCTTAGCTCCATCCTCTAGACTGCAGGTTTGTCAATAAGAAACATTTGACTACTTACCTATTTGCAGGATACGTTGCCTGACAGAAGGTGTGTTTTTGTCCGTAGTGTGTTGCACTGACAGCAATAACCTCAAGTTGAGTCTCACGTCTGGCTCTTTGCAGATAAGCAACCTTCTGCCTCTGCTCCTCTCAGACGTTTGGGTCGCTTAAAAAATAACACACACACACACAAACAGAAACACAGCCAAAATTTAAACAGCTTGAAAATGATCGGATTTAGGCTAAAACACGGCTTTTTAAATTGAACTTAGTCCCAGTTTTTATGCCATATGGTGGCTTACAGATGTGTTCACAGCATTTTTTTTTAACATCGTAGCTACAAAGGTCAATACATGGTACTATGTTGTTATGATATAAAAAAAAAAAGATTTTCCGCCCCAGTCGTCGTGAGACCAAAAAGTTGCATATTGATCCCATGTGACCAGAGCGGCTTATTTCCTTTTATGTCTATGAATACCTACATGGTTTATAGGAAACTGCATCCTTCTAATATCTTTTTTTTCATACTTCCGATCCATGTTTGTGCTCTGCACTGCTTTTAGTTGTCCTGTCTCCCTGGCACATCACATAGAGATGTACGGCCATTTCTTTTGGCGCTTTGGAGTTCTGGAATATTCTTTTCATTAGCAATGATCCCAACATTTACAATTTAATGTTGATTTTGACCTCTCCACAACTTTATGAAATGTTTGGAAAACTCATTGGTGTTAATTGGTTTGTTCCTTTGTTCAGTCAAAAACTATGCTAACCTTTCAGGCACTACTGGGTAGAGACTTTGCTGCGTCAAAGGAAATACACTAGGGGTTTTCTAGCTGCCTATCGTGTAGCAGATGAATAACAGCTGGTTTGATGGGGTCAGTGAGCATCAAGCTGCTGAGGAAGCAGATTCCTACTCAAGCAAGTCGTTTTTATATTTTACTTTAACTGGTTGTCGAACAGTTTGTTCGCTTCCCTCTGCTGGTTTTAGAGGTGGCTGCTGGAAGGTCCAATGGGAGCACAAGAGCACAAAGAAAGGACATTTTTGGATCCCTTGCCCTTATGTAGGATGGATAAGCTTGGATTGGCTGTTTGTTATGCTATTCTGGTTTTATGAACACACTTCAAGGACAAAACTGCAAAGAAGTGACTGGTTTTGCTAAATATATTGTAAGAAAAAAATAAAAAAGAGCAAATACAAAACCTAATGGGAAAGGATCTCCCTGACTTCATAAGATGGCTCAGCTCAATATGCCACAACACAACCCTTGAGTACTTGAGAAAAGTGCTTCATGATGAAACCTAAACAGAGCTAGTGCTGGCCTTTTAAATGGAGTGCAGGCAGCGAGAGGTAGTTTAAAGGTGCTAATGGATGGCAACATGAAAAATGGTCTCATCTAAAAAGGTCCGAGATAAGTAATAAATTAAATAATCCTGCTAGAAACATTCACCCATGTTTACGTCCTGTAAGAGTGGTTCTGAGCTCGCAGTTTGATCTGTTTCTAGGAGTTTGAGTGTACATCTCCACAAAACAATACTTATGTATGTTTTTGCAGAAGCCAGTTTTCCTGCAAATCAACATTTAAAGGTAACAATTTACATCTAGAATCTAATACACATACTAAATAACCAGCATCTACATATCACGTAGGTATAGCTCATAAGACTCCTGAAAAGCCTGACAACATAGATTAATACAGAGATACAGCAATGCAACTTAAAAGTTAAAATAAAGGACGCACATAAAAATGAGCACAATCTCTTTATGATATCAAATCAATCTGACTATTGTATCTTCATAAGTCTGAACTGAAATTGGACTAAACTGGATTTACTAACTGTACCTGTGCATGAATCAACCTCTTTTTAAAGGGCCTTTAGAAAACCTTGGTTGTATTTTTTTTTCTTATTTCCCTTTTTTAAGAAGCAAATATAAAATTTAACATTTACATTTTAAAGAAAGGGTTATTTAGTTCCTATTCACAGACAATGCTGTCCTCTGCTGGCCCAAAAAATAGAATGAATTAGAAAAATAAAATGCATCAACACTCTTGCAAATTGACCCCCAAATAAGTTAAACATGCTTTAATTGGTCATATTCAGGTTGTCTGAAAAACTAACACAATATATCCTTCCCATGAGGTTATTTTACACACAGTTTCTAAATGTCTGCAGAAATTCGTGTGAGAAGTATTTTACAGTTGACTTAATAGATAAAACAGGATCAGAATCTTTCCTGTGTTCTTTTGGTGTCTTATGTGTAAAAGTGGATATTGTATAAATAAGTGGGAACTTTTACTAAGGAAAACAAAAAAGTGAGTCAGTTAGTCAGTGAGTCAGTTAGTTAGTTAGTCAGTTAGTCAGTGAGTCAGTGAGTCAGTTAGTCAATGAGTCAGTTAGTCAGTGAGTCAGTGAGTCAGTTAGTTAGTTAGTCAGTGAGTCAGTGAGTCAGTTAGTCAGTGAGTCAGTTAGTCAGTGAGTCAGTTAGTCAGTGAGTCAGTTAGTTAGTTAGTCAGTGAGTCAGTGAGTCAGTTAGTTAGTTAGTCAGTTAGTCAGTGAGTCAGTTAGTCAGTGAGTCAGTGAGTCAGTTAGTTAGTTAGTTAGTCAGTGAGTCAGTGAGTCATTTAGTCAGTTAGTCAGTTAGTTAGTCAGTGAGTCAGTGAGTCAGTGAGTCAGTTAGGTAGTCAGTTAGTCAGTGAGTCAGTTAGTCAGTGAGTCAGTGAGTCAGTTAGTTAGTGAGTTACAAAATCTTAAAAACTTGATCCAAAATGGATTAAGGCTAAATATTTCTACTTTAAAATACTGAGTACCCATGTAATAGTTTTAAAGTATTCAAGGTAAGCCAGTTCTGTTTCCTACTTTATGAATCAAGTAACTACAATAATCAATACAAAAACTGACAGTCAAGTTAAATCTTTTTTTCTAATCATACCGATATTTGACCTTTCAACTCTTTAATCTTTTTATCTTATTTATTGTTTTGTTTATTTTTTTGCTATTAAATGATCCCATAGATTCTCTGCTTTCACACAGTTTCCCTCTTCCCTACTCGTCAGTTTGTTACAATGTCTGAACAAAGAGTGTTTTCTGGTGCCTTAAATCTTTTATTTTGAACATTTTTTATTGTATTTTTTAAAGTAATTAATTATCTTTTCTTGTGTTTGTTTGTTTCTTTACATAATTTGAGGTGTTTGAAACCAAGTGCTGGAACTTAGGTGTGTATAATCTGACAAAAAGGTATTTACTATCTTGAAATATATTTACTCAGAATTGCCATGGCTTCAAATTTTCTTAGATTCATTTTTGCATTTTGGAAATGTTATAATTTTAACAGGCTTTCTACATATGTTACTATAATTAAATTAGTGCATTTATGATTAAATTACCATTTTTGGACAACTTCATTTTTCTTTTCATTCAGCATTATTAACATCTGTCATTTCTTTAAAAAAAATAAAAATCTACCCGTTACCTTAATATACAACAAGGATGCCACCTAGTGACCACAGAATGAAAACAGAGTGCTACTGTAATTGGTAATTTTTGTCTGTATCACTGAATACTTATAAACAGGAGCTTTAATTTCAGAATATTTAGTACATTTGTTTCTGGTAACCATTCTCAGCTAACAAGAATTTAAATAAAACTGTGTTTGTGATGCTGCTTGTAAACTGAGTGAACTAAAAAAAAAGCTTATGGAATTTAAGCAATGTGTTTCCCGAAGCAATGCTGTGTCCCAAGACCTAAAATTATCCCTCATAGAAGACCTTGATTAAATGTATGAGGATGCATTGATTGGCGTGCATATTTCGTTAGCTGGGTGACTGTAGACAACATGCTCCCTTGTTCATAATATTTCTGTAAAAAAACAATTTTATTTGTAGCCATTTAGGTCTAAAGAAAAGAAAACATTCCAGCATCGTTACCTTTTTAATGTCTAAATTTGCTACCGCATTGGTTATTGTTGTAAGCCTTGTGTTTTTTTTTTTTTTTTTCTAATCCAGTTTTGGTGCTTTTAAGTTTATGTGTCAAGGTGGAGAAGCCCAACAATTACTGAGGGATTCTGAGTCTCCAGAGAAAAGCTGTCAGTTACCTTCCAGTGAGGTGCCAGGTTGACGCTTGAGCAGCAGCTGAGACGGTGTACTTCTTACGCTAGAAACCTGTGAAATCACTCGGCTGTGTCTAGCAGTTTTTCTAACTTCCCAAAACTGTCACACCAACAATCACAAATGTGTAGGATAGGATTTTTGATTTCACCCTCAAGCAGTTGATTTCTTAAATGTAATACCTGCAATGTAAGAAAATACTGTAAATACAGGAATCCATGTGTTTTTCAGTTTTCTTGTGTTTTCTTTATTCTTTATCCGCTTTTGTCATATTTTGTCTGGATTTGATCAGTACTTTTTTCTTTTTTTTAGTATTTCATGCTATGCCTAGCTAATTGTGGTTCCATATGCAAGGTTTTTTGTTGCATTAATAAACTACAAGAATGATCAAGAATATCTCTGTCCCAGAGGTTAACCTATTTTGAGTGAATAATATATGAATCAACCACAGAATCAAAGCAAATGATCTTGGAAACAGCCTTGCTAAAGCTAGCTAAGAGAGTGTTATTCACAGTAAAACAAGACCGGTACCAACATAAATGTGCCTTACACCTTTACACCATCATAAAAAGCTTGAATACAACTTGCAAATGCACACAGAGGATAAACCTTGATTTTAGGAGTGTTTCCCCAATGCTTTAACCATTGCAATGGTAAAAGCATCTGGACAATTTATCTACAGAAGGGACTATTGCAGCTCTCAATGGAGGTTACATGGGAACCACTGTTATGTGAAAACATTTAATAAACATTATACATTGTTGCAAAATGTGTTTTCTAAATTAACTGTAAATTAGAGCAAATAACCATAAATAGCTAACCGTCTTAACCTTCATAAAATGGTTTCATAACTTTGTAAGTGTACGTCTATTTACAGCTCTTTGAATGACACCTCTCTCATGGCCCGAGGAGGTCCGTATTGCTTTAATCGGCACTAAGAAACTTTGAGGAGGGTGGCAGGAACCCTGCCACACTAGAACAACTAGAAATGTGCTGACTGCTTTACAGTATATGATATTCATATGACATTGTTTCACCACAATTAGATTCATCACCTCATTGTGATTTATGCTTCACACAGACACTTGAAATGTATTTTAATCCAACAGCAGGCAACCTTAAGATCGGGATTTTACAACGTTATGCACTGGTCCTCATGGGAAATGCAGCATTCTTCAGTCAAAACACTAACGCCAAAATCGACCAAAACTGAAAGTTCTTTAGTGTTGCTTTAAGAACAACAGAGCTAATGCTACAGAGTGACCATCAGAAAGCCCTAAAGTCAGTCCCATAAGAAAATTGATAGACCAAGCTAAAAAGATATGTACCCAACATACCTGACTCAGTTACTAGCAGGAAGAATTTAGGGCAAAATGTCACTAAACTATTGTGAAAAACATGGGTAAGAGCACAACAGAGTTGACCAAGTCATACAATTTAGGAGTCCTAGACAATAGCAAACTAAGATTCCCAAGCAACCAGGGGCCTCCCATAAATTAATAAAAAAACTTGAATGAGTTAATTGATTTTCATATTTTCATATTCCCTTATTGAGAATATAAATGTTACCACATTTAATCTGACTCTGAGTCATATCAACATCCCCTGCTTCTTAGATGGAAATCTCAAAAAGTGAAAAATGGACTGTATTGTTAGAACTAACTAGACACCCTGAAATGGTAAGCAAATGGCTTATTACAGATGTGGGTACTTGATAATGAATGGTCTGAGTATCAGTGTGCAGCCACAAGGATAAAACAGTAGATTATTGTGTTAGCCCTCTATGTTGGACTGTGATCATAATTCTGATTGCTTTGACCTAAAAGTAATGACTAATAAAGTGCTGTATACAATATTAAAAAAATATATAGTGAAAACCCTTCTTGTAGATTTAGTCCTCCCCCTTTCTCCAACTTGTATTTACAGTATAAAAGTCTCCTAAGCATTAGCTTCACCATCTTTAGGAAGCTGTAAAAGTTGTTTCTTCTTTTATTACCGAAAGACCAGCATGGAAGGAAAGGGTTTTGAAGGAAAACAAAAAACGTGATTGACTACTGAAGCAGGTGAAAGTGAAGAAAATGCAAATTAATGTACATTCAAATCGACTCTATTCAAAATTTTCTGGGCTAAACTCACCGACTTTGGCTTTGATTTAAATATGCCTAAGTAGTTGAAGCAAATCTCACGCTCCCACCCAAGAGTTCTTGTAGATCAGTACCCTAGAAAAATGTAGCATATTTTTTATTAAATAAATCAATTAATCTGCAATTTTATATCCCTGACTTTCATTACAGTTTTAAAGACACAGGCATATGAAAGTCTGTAAATTCAGAATGTATCTCTAAATAGGTTTATACCACCTGCATTTATCTCATTGAAAAAGAAAGCCTAATAGCTGCTATAGGACTACATCCTCGCTAAGGTTACATTTGAACTAAAACCGGTAGAAAACACATATTTTAGACATGTATAAGAGACAGGAGTAGTGGAGGGAAAAAAAAACATAGAAAAGTGACAAAAAGGAAAAGCTGCAAAGCTAGAGACACAAAATGTGTGCTGCTTCCATAGTAAAGGTAAATGAGGTGGGAGGTCTTTGGTTGGTGCACTGGAATGTGACGTCAGCAGCTTGTTGGATTGAGGTGCCGTGTCGTGCTGATTTTAATCCTAACTCATTAAGGAACTGAGACGAAGTACCTAAGCAAGCTCTCAGGGGAAAACTCAGGGAGAAAGTGATTTGAGCCTAAAGAAATTCTGAACGGGTTGTCAAAAGGAGTACAGTAAGTTGCTTTCAAAAAGAGAAGACGGGAGAAATCAAGCATTTGGATTTTTTTTGTCTAATGACTACTTTTATCAGTGGACATTTCCTTTGTTTTTTCTAAACCTCTCTGCTCGCAGTGTTAACGTGTGGCCTGTTCAAGCATGCCCACCAACGGGATTAACAAGGCTCTAAAGCTGCAGTTTGGTCTGATTAACTATGAGAACCGCTACCTGACCGCTGAGGCCTTCGGCTTTAAGGTGAATGCTTCAGGAAACAGCCTGAAGAAGAAACAAAACTGGACTTTAGAACAGGACGAGCAAGATGGTCAAGTTGTGTTCCTCCGAAGCCATTTAGGACGCTACCTTGCTTCTGATAAAGCCGGCAAGATAATATGTGGGGCAGAGAAGCCTGACCCTGAGTGTCGTTTTCTCATAGTGCCTCAGTCTGATGGTCGCTGGGCACTGCAATCAGAACCTTACCTGCGTTACTTTGGAGGGTCTGCGGACTATCTGTCCTGCTTCGCCCAAGCCATCGGGGAACAAGAGCTTTGGGCAGTTCATTTGGCTTTACACCCACAGGCGAGCTTACTCAGTGTGGCACGGAAGCGTTATGCCCATCTGTCTGCTTCTGATGGAGAGATCTCAGTAGACAGCAATATTCCCTGGGGGGTAGACTCTCTGGTCACTTTGGTATACCTGGACGGAAAATACAGTCTGAAGACCTGCGACAGTCGCTTTCTCAGCAATGATGGCAAACTTGTAAAGGAGAACTCCAACATGACTAGCTTCACGCTGGAGCTGAAATCTGGGAAGCTGGCCTTTAAGGACTGTGATGGGAAATATCTTGCCCCGCTGGGCCCCACAGGGACCCTGCGATCTGGCCGTTGCTCCAAGCCTGGGAAAGATGAGCTCTTTGATTTAGAGGAGAGTCATCCACAAGTTGTCTTTCAAGCACCAAATAAGAGATACGTTTCAGTCAAGCAAGGTAATCAACCCTGTGTACCCAGTTTTATGTCATATTAACTTAAAGAAATCAACTTTATATTCAACAAGTTTCCTGAAAATAAAGCATTTTACCTTTAAGAGTATTCTTTAAATGTTAGCATCAAAATAGTCTGTTACTCTCTTTAACGAGCGTTCAATTTCAAGAATGAGTAAAGCATCTGAGACACCAGACATGATTAAAGAAATGTAAGATGTTAAACAAATGCCACCGTTTTATTTCCCCCTATATTAACTTAGTTCAAGAGTCATACTCATTATAGTTATTTAACGATTGTCAACACTAGTAACAATCAAAACATCAAAGCAGATTCCTTTGCCAGCTGGAAGCTAACTAGACATTTTGTACCGTGTTGGATCTAGAGTGTTGGCAGCCATATTGTGGAGGTCACTGTGGTAATGGGCTTTGTCATTTTCACTGTCTGTCCCATGAAGATTAAGTGGCGTGCAAATGACTCCAGGACTGATCTGAGCAACAGCAGTCTTAGCTACTAGCAATAGGATCTAAGCCTTGTAGCCACTTACTTTGCTATCAATCGGTTCCACTTAAATTTTATTCACACATGTCTTAAGACATTTTATGTTAAGTTCTCAAACCAACAAATCAAAACTCTGCTAATGCATTAAGAAAGTGGTGACAGACAGACCCTAGGTATTGCTATACAACTTGCATTGGTTTCTAGCCTATGCAAAATATAAAGAAACAACTGTGTCTTCTTTCATTAAAGCCTTCAGGATTCAAATGAAACAGCAACTTTTATGAACGTTATAGGAAACGGTTTTGGAATTCATAAGTAAATTTATATTATTGTGCTTGGAAGTAAAATCCTGGCAATAAATAAATAAATGAACTGGGGAAAAGTTCTGCAAACATACACTTAGTCATGATTAAGCAGGAAAAAAGCATAATATTGAACTTAAGTATTTAGCCTTGTGCTAACGCCGTGTTTTGTAAGGAACAAGGTAATGAAAGCTGCTTAGTGGGCCCTACAGTGCAGATTTGCATTTGGCCACTCAGGGAATTACAACATGCGACTGAACAGGAAGGGGTGGAGGAGGTGACTGAAGGGTATTAGCGTTGTAACGGGATTAAGAGAAAGGTTGAAGGATATTTCTGTGGCACCTAATTTATACAACAGCAGACACAGTTCAATTACAGGCTATGTTCTTGTGCACAAGACCTGACACTTTGCAGCAGACAATGTTTATGCATGCGGATTAGGAAGGCAACAATAGGCTGAATGCAACTGAAGCGTTTGTGTGAAAAACAAAACAGCGTACTAACTGAGTGGAAAGATGGGTGTGAATTTCCTTTTGCTTTTTACATAAATCAGTTTGCATACCAAACAGATCAGAGTTGATGATATGTAATTTGCCCAATAGCTATTTTTGCACAACCAAGCCACCGATTTCATCTTAACCATTCTTAGGAGAAAGAAATATACTCAAAATCCAAAAGCGTTATAAAAAAAATTAAAATAATAACTTTTGGTTTCAAATGACGGACAAAAATATCCATTAAAACAAGAATAAACTTTCCTCATTTATTGTGTGTGATAAAATATTCCAGTGGACCCACATGTTTAGCTATTCTAACCACTAGGTGTCACGAAACGGCATGTAATAACCTGTGAGAACAAAAATGCTAATGCAGATCACAACTAAAAGGGATTCAGGCTTTGATGGAACTCAGGGAGGCTTGCCTGTGTCCTCCCATTGTTGAAAGACAAAACATGGATAGAGTTGAAAGGGTAATAATAACCCTGGGTGTAACTAATGTTGGCTTCAAGGTCATCATCATCTGTTGTCCGGGTCCAGGTTGTGGGAGCAGCAGTCTAAGCACAGGTGCTCAGAGTTCCCTCGACCCAGCCACAGGGAACAGGATGTGACCTGTGGGCGTAACTAATGGTGGTTTATGGATAGTCATTTTCCTAAATTGTAAATTATTTCACAATGTCCTGCTGCCGCCGCCATGATTTTCAAGTAGCTGTTTGGGCCCCCTTATGCAACATCTTATACATTTTCTGATCTACTTTGATTCTTTATATATTTTTTTATTTAACAAAACTTGCCTCAGAAAAAAAATAAAAAAATAAATAAATGTAAAACTCAAACCTTTACCCTACTGTGCCCTAATTCTTGCCTATTTTACCTACTAGTATTCTTTCCAAACACTTGACCTGTCTTGTAAACTTTAGCATGAGTCTTTTTGCACTTGCCTAATTATTCCATTTAGTTAAAATTTATATGGAAACGTTATGAGGGCACAGAAAATGAGTCATGGGTCATGTGGACCAATTTATTGGGTTATACAAGTCAGACTACAAGTAATACTAAAACATGCGTAATCATAATTTAATTTACGCTATTATGCCTAAATTAGTAAGAAGAATGAAAAAGGGAGTTCTATCTTATTAAAACGTTCACCAAGTTAGCAGGAAAAAAACACCTTTATGGGTTGATGCTGTGAAACAGTTTTGGATACAGTAGGAAGATTCTTATTTTTTTTTTGGGTCTGAAATGTCTGCTAGAAATTAGGCTGAGATGCAAATGGTATTCGGGAGGATGCTGTGCTAATAATCCTCTCCCAAAAAAAGCTTAATTATCATGTGCGTCTTCTTCTCTTTTGTTGCCAGGAGTTAGCATTTCAGCCAATCAGGACGTGGAAACTGACATGGAGACTTTCCAGATGGAGATAGACAAGGAGAGCAAAAAGCCAATGTTTAGGACCAATGGAGGGTCATACTGGACTCTAGTAACTCATGGAGAGATCCAGTCCACTGCCACAGATGTGTGAGTAAATATTTGAGCACTGAGAAATAAGATTTCCTATAAGCTTTAAACTGCTTGAAAATGGTGCTGCACTTGTGACCCTGTGTAGTATAATTCCAATATACTAGACCCAAACCATAGGTTATCTATTGAACTCTTAATGTTTCATTTTAACAGTTTTTTTTAATCTCAATTGGGCTTTTTCACCCACCATTTTCCTTCCAGAGAGGTCAACACAATGTTTGACGTTGAGTGGCGAGGACACAGGGTGGCTCTCAAAGCGAGTAATGGAAAATATGTGTGCACAAAGAAAAACGGGCAGCTGTCAGCTGTCAGCGATACAGTGGGTAAGTGTTCTTGGGCTGCTTACTTGAGTTTTCATTAAGTGTTTTTCTTTCTGAAATACTCACCACAAGCAGACAGCACACTCAAGTTGAACCAAATTTGTTCCGTATGTGTTACAGGTGACAATGAATTACTTCTAATGAAACTCATCAACCGCCCAATGCTGATCCTCCGTGGAGAAAATGGCTTTGTATGTCACCACAAGAACTCCAACACGCTCGATGCCAATCGATCGGTCTATGACATCTTCACGTTGCTCTTCAATAATGGCGCCTATCACATTAAAAGTAAGTTATTTCATATCACAGGGATTTTCTTCTTGTACGTTTACATGGATGGTAAAATGTAACAACAGTTTCAATCTTAAATCAAAACCCCCCTTTTGCCAGCACAAACACTGTCAAAATACCAATGTGGCACATGAAATGATGAATCTTTTAGAATTTTTGCTTTTTAAAGAAAATAAGACTCTCAGATTGCTAAAATAATTATAAGCACAGTTCTGTGTTTTCTTTGATTTGTAGAGGTTTGTTGGTTTGTTATTTTTCCTTCAATATTTTAAAAGTTCTGGCAAAGTCTTTCATTTGCCCTGGGTGTGAATTTAGAATGGGTCATTAATTCCCTTGCTTTTTCAACCCATCTGTTGCAGATTTGTTGCAGTGCTTAGAAGCACTGCAACAACCTGGCTGGGGAACCAGCAGGACAACATAATCTGCAAAAACTGAGTCAAATTCTGCTGATCCCCAAACCAGACTACCTTAGAGCCTTCAGCAACTAAAAATTCTGTCCATATAAGTCCAAAATAGTAAATATGAAGTATGGCAACCCTGGCATAGTCCAACATGCACTCGGAACAGCTGCCTCTTAGTACTGGCCATGCAAGTCAGACTTCTGCTTCGAGTGCCCCCTCAAGAAGTAGTTAGGCCAACAGGCCCTCGTTATCATGGACTTTTTTTTCTTGGTAAAATTTTACAAGGTTAATGGGGCATCAGCAATTAGACACAATTTGCATACCATTTGTTTAGGGGTGCAAAAAAAGGGTTTTATATATTTTAGTGAAATGAAACACTTTGGTCAGATGAGGCTAAGACGGACATTTTCTAAAGCAGTTCTCTAAGTATTGTTAACAGCTTTGTGCTCTTTTTTCATTTCTTGCACTTGCACAGGTGTAAATGGAAAGTTCTGGTATGTCTCAACCAGTGGCCTCGTCTGCTCTGATGGAGAAAAGGCAGAGGACTTTTTTTTCGAGTTTCCAGAACATGGACGAGTTGCCATCAGGGGCTCCAATGGCAAGTACCTTCGTGGAGACCAGGGAGGCACGCTTATGTGTGATGGTGCTTCTGTCGATGCGTCTTCTCTTTGGGAATACTAATTCATTCTCACCAGGTTTCAACAAAGGACCTGAGTTTAAGGTGCAAGACCCACTTTCCCCAAGTCAAATGACATGGACTGACATCATACCTTGCCTATTTTTATACTAGGTACCCATTCTCATGTTTTTGATGTGTGTTTCTTTTTTTTATCAGGAAGAAGTGATGATGTTAGAAAAGCTGCGTGGGTTGTTTTTTTTTGTGAATTTTAGATTTTTTTTGTTTTTGTTTATGAAAGGGTAAAAAATGCTAACATCAAATGAAACGTGCTGTGTTAAAAAGTATAATGGAAAACCAAAATATAGGTGAGTGACATTCTTTTTTTTTCAGTTAAATTTTATTTAATGTGCAGAGAAAAGGACATTTCTTGTTCTCTATTTTAGGGATGGAAAATCATTTCTGCTACTGCTGCAAAATAATTTTGCATTAAGCTGTTCAGAATCCACACATATACATGCTAACAAAACAAATTAACAGAAGGTGATTATATTTATTGCTGCTGTCTTTCAATAACCAAAACAGTGGATGTTTCAAAGGGTATTAAACAAGAAAGACCAAACCCAAGGCAGAGAAAATAACAATTCTGATTAACATTCATGAAACACTAATAAATAAACACTTATTTATCATTTTTATTTATGTAATGAGCTTGTTTGAACATGTTTGAGGAGACAACATACAGGACCAGAAAAATCATCCAGGCACATCAGTAACCGTAAAGTAAACCCCTAGGAGCACGCTTAAAGCATCTTAATGCCATGCCAAGAACTCAGAAAGTGCTTCTCTGGTGTTCTGCCTTAATCTACAATACACTCTAGATCCCTGTGTACCTGTATTTTGCGTTGAAAGGTGTGGAGTAGGATGAGAGCAAATAATGGTTTGTAATGGCTACTTTTATAAAGCCCTACAAAAGGCTTGGGAAAGCATCAAAGAACCTTTAAAGCCATACAAGGAAATGAAATTTACAAACTTTCTTTGACATTTGAAATTTCAGCCTGAAAATATTGATTATCTCACGGTTTGTCAAGAACCAGATCAGAAAATTGCAGCCATAATGATTTTAAAAACGGTGCTTCAGGTATTTCCAAAGATGCTTGATAACCACCCTAACAGAAATGAGGGGTCTCCATGTCAAGAGCATCCAAATAATATATCATTCTTATCTTCCCAGCAGCTCTTCAAACAAAAAGTCCCTCTGAAAAAAAGATAGCTTCCTGTTGACCCATGTCAGAAAACAGCCTTGTGTTCCAACTGAGCATATTACCTAATACTGGGCACTAAACACAATACGTGAGTTAAAAACTGGACGTGCGTGTGCACCAAACAGTTTTCTTATGGATAATAATGAATAAAGTTGTTTTTCAAGTGTGTATTCTGCAATTCAAATACTGTTTTTGTAAAGCAAGTTCTGAATGGCTTTGGTAATCATGCAATGTGTATTAGCTGTACAGAAAACGTCTTGTCTTATGTTAGAATGCATTTAGTATACCCATGAATACTTACTTGCTATCTTACTGTATTTGTTTTATGATATGACTTTCAAAATGTTGTTGACAATAAAATGGAAAATAAATCCGAGCCTCAGGGAATTTAATTGGATTATTTGAGTGACAAAAGCAAAAAAAAATAATTTCTTTCATTCTACAAACATGAAATGATTTCAAATTATCAGCGGGATTCAATGATCACAGGAAAGCAAAGAACTATGCATGATAAAAAGCTGGGAATTGATAGCGGTAAACAGAATCTTTTCTCACCCACCCGGACAATCTCAGAGCGAGAGGGTGACTGAAAATAGGCAGGCATATTGATTTCCGGGGTAGCAAAAACACAGCAGACAGAGAAAAATGTACTTCTGTTATCAGGTGCAAATAACAGGTCATTTTAGTGATCTGCTTCCCTGGCCCTTCCATAAGTCTCTCTGTGAACCACAAAACTCTTCAATCGTTGCAGCATATTCTTGGCTCTGCATATCATATGGATTGCTTAATTGTAAGTGAATCTGTGAAAAGAGAAAACCAGTTGATTACAAAGCTGATATTTTCTGTTAAGTACTTTATTGATGTCTTTTTGCAGATATGTATGTAACAAAAAGCAAACAGAGGTAATCAAGCTTAAAGATTGCTTTACTTGTTCTTGTTCTGTGTGTTGGATACATGAGACGGACTGAAAAATGATAGTAATGTCTCTTGGAAATTATAATAACAATAAGCTGAAATTTATATGTTGCTACAGATAAATTACAACCAGACCTTCAAAGCATCAGAAAGGAAAGGAAGTGACCTTTGACAGAAATTTCAAGTATTACTCAGGCTTTTTCCTACTAGTTGAAGCATGCTGACAATAGCCTCTAATTAAAGGATACAGAACATTTAGGATTAATTGTGTAAAGTAAACACTGTAAATATACAATTGGCTGCCTTAGTATGATTCTGAGCTTTTTGCTGAAAGAAACATGTAAAAAATCTTCCATCATATTTGCCAAAAATAAAAACCAATCTAGTTATTTATACTTGTACTCGTATTTCTATGTTTGAGCCAGGAAAGGTTGAACAATTTCAACTGCATTTTTTTTTTTTTGATTGGAAATGATCAGATCTGCTATTTCAATAGACACACATCACATCTACTTTTGCTAAACAACATCAAAATGCAGCTTGGTACAATCACAATTTGTGTTGATTGTATATGGTTTGTTTGAAAGAGTTGCTAGGAGGTAGTTTGGTTGCCAGACAAAATTTGACAGTGCAACAGTGGATCAAAATATTGCATCTAAAAAAAAAAAAAATAGCAATGAAACAGAGTCCTTCCTGCCAACGTAGATTGTAGTGAAGCACAAGTCCATGTTTGATGAAAGCCAAATTACAAAAAATTCCATTTGAGATTCAAGCAATGAGGTTCAAGGGTGATGTTTTTTTCCTGCTTTTGTGGCACCTCACAGCCGTGGTGTTGACCATTCTGGTATTTTTTGACTGAAATTACTCTTCAACCAAATGTGAGTCCGACATTTTGCAGAGAGCATTTTATCACAGATTTTTTTTTAAACTAGCTTATGTTTATATTTTTCATTTAAAACAATATAATTCTAACTTATATGGACCAAATATCTGCAGTATCTTTGATTATAAGACTTTTTTATTTCTTTTAAACACCCTCACATATAGTAAAGGACTATGTTATATAGTTACAGAAATGTAGTTGGGTTGTAGCTAATGAATTTGATCACTAATCAGTCTGTTTCAACATTTCCACAGAGTAATAATATGTTTTTGTCAATGTCAAAAAAGTAACTCTGTAAGTTAAGAATAATCATCAGGTAATACTTCTATGAAATAGCATGTTATTTGCGCTTAGAATTGGCTACTGCACGTCTGAAAGCATGACAAATTATTAGCAAACACAGATGTTTTACCACAAAATACATCGCTGGATTTGTAGAAAACCAAACACAATATGTAAAGCACACTCATGATTTTGGCTTAATTTGCTGCCACAGGACATAAGAAAGAGAGTAAAAATAAGAGCTAAGTTTTAGTAAAGAAAATAAGTTTGTTTTTTATTATTAATGTTCTAGTGGTGAAATATTTTTGTAAAGCTTAAATTAAAGATAACTGCTCTAACTACATAACTGCTGTTGGGATTGTTCTTATAATCATGTCATAATAGAAACAACAAGTAGATCCCCATTACAAGGCGGTTTTGATGAGCACAAAGCCTTTTTCGGATATAAATTACATGTCACGGTCAGTACCAATAATTGGAGAGGAATATCTAGGCCTGCAAATATCGTTTTCACACATGGGCAGTTGTCCCTTTCTTCTCCAAAGCACACATAAACTAAACTGATTCTGTTATTCTGCATAGCCCAATTATTAGGGCGCTCTTTCTGATTAGCTAACATAACATAACAACATCTCTACCTGATGACGGAAATGGAAATGCTTGAAACAAATGTTAAAAAAGAAGCTGTGGAGACTTTGTCTTGCATTTTCTTTCCTTTTGTAGAGTTATTGAACACTTCTAGAAGAAAAGGCTACCACGAAAGGGATGTTTACACATATGTAAGGTTACTAGCAACCGAGCCTCAGTGAACTTAATTGGATTATTTGAGTGACAAAAGCAAAAAAATTTAATTTCTTTCTTTCTACCTACATGAAATGATTTCAAATTATCCGGGCCCCATTGAGAGGATCAAGTCTTTGGATATCAAATACCATGCTAAGATCCAGCAATTCCATTACTAGGATTTCTCCATTGACCAAACTGTAAATGTAGTTAAACACTTTGACTAGGGCAGTCTCAGTACAGTAGTTAGCATGGAAACCGAACTGTGAGGCATCAAATGTCGGTCAATGTTGGTCGTTGTTAAAAAGCTACCGCTGATAAATGGAAGGTTGAAGTTTGACCTGTTGCTCAATTTTAACACTGCAGGAATGGAGGATACATGAAGCTTAATTCTTCTCTCATCTGTTAAGTGACTCAGACATTTAAGATAACTTATTTGAGTGGTTGGATTACACAAGTTATTGATAAGGAATAAGTGTCTAAACATGTGAGTGTAGGTCCGCAGGTTAATATGATGAGGACGAGTATTCAAAAAACTCTGTTTAATGAAATAATACACATAGACTTAGAGGGATAAAAGGTTTTACAACAATGAAAAATCAGGTATTGGTTTTAACATGTTCTCTATAGTTATTCACATCCATTTCCCAAGCCATTTGCTCTACTTATTATTGACCTTCTTTTAAAAAGTACATGTGATGGAACGCATACAATCTTGTCAGACAATGACAATCATAAAACAACCTTGTAACTTGTAAGTATAACTTTATTTTCCTAGTGAATGTATGTACCAAACAAAATAAAGAAATCTTTTCTGCAGAGTGCAGGAGAACTTAGTTAAAAATTTATTTTCCGGTGAGACTAAAGCAAAAGCCATAGCAATAAGGCCACAAGGCTACAAAAGAATGAACTCAAAATGCCCTGTAGCTTGTATTCCAAAACTCTGACAAAATCTTAATTTGTGGCAGGATTGAATATTGCCTTTCATTCACCATCCCCAAGCAACAAAGCATACAATTTTAAACAAGAGAAAAGGGTAAATTACTCATGAGTTAGACTGACTGACTTAGAGTGACACAACTACACCTTCTAGATACAGATGTTGTCTGTAATGTGTGGAAACTGAAGAGGATTGTTGAAGTTGAAGTGAGGTTATGTTTTTTGGTAGTTCAGTGGTGGGGAGACCTAATTAAAATGGAAAAAGAGTAGTGTTGATTCTAAAAGTTAAGGAGCAACAGCCTGGTGGAATCAGTGTGCAGCCCTCTGGCTAATACTTGACTAAAGCACCTTATGATTTGATTTATGTCCATTGGGACATCTCGTATCTTTGATATATCCTCCCACTATGAGTGTGGACATGTTTGTGCACGTACGTTGTACACACATATCCATGAAGTGTGGTCTCTAATTAGACCGTTTCAAAATGTAGGTTTTCTTTTTATAAACCAATTATTTTGTTGGCCTGGAAGTATGTTTTGACTCAAACTGTCCCCCTTCATCATCGACCTTTTAGCAAACTGACAAAGATTTTGGGGGAAAATTGTAAGTTATTTGGGACCGTTTCAAAATTCACCCACTCAAATATAAACTAAGCTGAGTCTGAGGTTATCCCTGAGCATGATGATGCCACTCATATGCTTTATCATGGTGAGTTTTAGTTTGAAACTAAAGCTTACTCATCGTTTAAGACCATTCCACATTTTCCAAAAGATTATGGAAAATATTAGGACGGGTTTGATGTTTTCCTATGAGGAAAATACTTCTCTCTATCAGATCATCTGCTTAGTCCCAGCAAATGGTAAATATAGGAGATTTCTGGCATCAGACCAGCAGTTGAAGGAAATACTTGCAGTTCATCTAATATTGCTGTTAATGTCTTAGCAGTTCCTCTAAACAGTTTCTGTCTTTCTTTGGTTGTTTTTGGAGATGGTGCTATGGTTATTTTTTCCCAACAACTGTAATAACTACCACATTTTCTCCAGTCATTGTTCACTCTCAGCTCATTAAATATTTTATTTCAAAGTAGACATTTAGTATGGTATGATCCTATTTGATCATTGTTTCTTCATGTGTCTGAAAATGTTTTAACCTACTTTTGTTTAACAAATTATAGTATTTTAACCAAGGAAAACATTATTTTTATTGTACATGTTAGAAAAATCAAACGTATGTAGAGATTGTGGCTTTGTATTCTTCTCCTGATTGATTCATTCGTGATAATAAAGAATCAAATTGCATGAAAGCCTGTTCATCCTCTAAAATCTCTTACCAAACTGTGGCTTTTCTTATAGGAGGCAAATACAAAAAAAATCCACCAAGGACAGCTGAAGTTTTGTGTAAGGTCCTTCTGATTCAGTGGGTCTGGTAGCAAGCATTAACAAAAGGAGCCTGAATGCTGAAAGGAATGCAAGAAGAGATGCTTAAGCAATGTATTAGTTACAAGGCTTTCACTCTCATCAACCCCCCTACAGTTACGGATTGGTGGGTATGTTCTTTTATTTATTTATTTAAAGACAGACAGTGAAGCACGATTTCCTGTGTTTTATTTTGAAAGTACGAGCCAGATGTTTAGTATTTTATCCCCTTAACTTGACAATATAGTTTAATCAAGGAGCACCACAGACACCAAACAGCAGTCACTGCTTCACACTGATGCGGGACAACAGGGCAACATCTATTTGCCTCTCCTTTATGGTTCCAAATCTGTCAGGTGGATATAACAAGGAATATGTTTCTTTCTTTCTTTTTCTTTTTCTTTGTTTATTTTTCAACTGGATTTTAAAAATATGTGAAACATGACTTCACAAGGATGGGTCCAGGTGGAGAGCTTTGGTTTTACGCGGCGCAGATCCGGGAGCGTCTCCGCACATCCAGAGACACACATTTAAGCGTCTCTGCTCTCAGGTCTGGACAATGAAGTACGGACTGGTGGTGCTCTCCGCAGGGCTCACTGGCTTGCTCAGCTTTGCATTCCTCGCTGTGGCCATCGGAACTGATTACTGGTACCTGATCGACGTGAACAAGCCCAACCACACGGACCCGAATGACCTGAGTTCCCACTCGGGATTGTGGAAGATCATTGAAGGTTTGCGCATTACAGATTGAATCCACACTAAATCAAATCTCCACCTTAAATTGTCACCTGCAACTTTGTCTTGTAATTTTAAATGTCTGGAGGTAACAGGGTTACAAGATTCAATGATCAACCCTATTTGTAATCAAGTATATTTTCTGCAAATATGCAAAAAATAAAAATGTATTAATTTGACATTATATGCAATATATTTATCTGTTTATTTATTTTTTTGCTGATGATGGTTTTCCTGCTCAAATTATCATCAGCGCTCACACTGGATGTGCACAACCAAGGCTGTGCACAACCCAAACTCCAAAAATGTAAAAGATCCACTGATACATTTTTGATTGACCTAAATTAGATTTGTTTTCCAATAATGTGAGAAGAAGATGCAGTAATATTTGGGACTGACGCTACCTTGGCCCCTAAAGGAGCTTGCCTGGGATGGTTTGTGAGTGCTGTTATGTTTCCTGCATTCAGTATGCACAGTTTGAGGTTTCTAATGTGTTTAATTGGTTCCTGGTTTCTCCCACACTTCTTGCAACAATTGGGAAGTAATGCAACAACATGAGTTTTTTTTGTTTTTTATCTGGTCGATACATAAACATCCACTGAGATGAATTCTCTGTGCAACAAATGCACGATATGGTGCTTTAGGTTAGCTTCTTTGAATTTTTTCCTCTGGTTTGTAAGGTCCACTAACTCTGTCACTTGTAACCTTTCCCTTTGACATTTTCAGGGGCAAACAGAAGTTCAGTGATCCCCTCTTTTACAGCAAATATGTCCAGCTTGTCAGAGACAGAAAAGTACATTCTTGGTGAGTCTTTTTTTTCTTCCTTTTTTTTTTTTACAACATACTAAACAGTTACATGAATTTAACTGGTTTGTCACACACACAGGTGCAATATCGTCATAAAAACAATGAATGCATGCAAATGTATTCTTTTTGATCTATTTTTCTTCAATTTTGATGATTATATCTAACAGCTAATAAAAAGTATTAATGTAGTTTGTGAGCAAATTTAAATTTTTTCACAAGACCATTAAAAAAGGATTTAACATAGAAATGTAGATGGACTAATGATGGACTAGTGATCATCTTCTGGAAAATATATACACTCAATGATTGTAAGGTTTTTTTTTGTTTGTTTTTTTGCATTAATTATTGTATCAGTGCAGTGGGGTATGGTTCAGATGACTTTTCTTGATAGTCGAGCACAGTGATTCAATGCCAATAAAGTAAGTATTGATGCTCTGAGAGCCGGTAAGGGTAACGTTCAGCTGGAAAATAGATTCAACCTTTCTATAAAGCTTATCAGTGGCGGGAAACATGAAGGGCTCTTAAACATCCTGGCCGAGTGCTGGGCTCACCTTGGACTCAGTGAAACACACTGGAACAGAGCAGGCAGATGACTTAGCTCCCCAAAACCATCATCGGCTGTGCAGTTATCACTCTGAACCTCAAGCAACATGGATGATATACCTTCAGACTCTGGGACCTTGATTTTTGCATTAACTGGACCATTTAGCCACAGTCCAGTACTTTTTCTCGTTAGTCCAGATAAGAAGCGTATGTGGACTAACGAGATGAATAGATGTCATGACTTGGATGCGCCTGCATGTGATTGTCGTTTATACTTCACATTCAACTGCAGTATATATATACTGTATATATATATAAATCTTGTATATATTTCTTGTAAATTTACCCGAGGTGCGCAGCTTTGCTTTCACCACTCATGACTGTAGTTAAACCTGTTGCTTGTAGACAGTTTTATTTTTTTTAACCACATTTTATTCCTTTCAGTGAACTTTCCTTTAGTATGCCCACATACAGCTGCCCACTTCCATTCCAACACAATTTTGAGACTTACTTTTTTAGTGAGTGTTTACTTTAAAAAAAACCTCAGTATTATGCTTGATTATTGTGTAGACCACAGGATTTTCTGTGACACTTCTGTTATTGTTCTAATGTAACCGTCTAATTTCATTTTGGGTTTTAGTTAGCTATAAGCCATAAATATCAAATATATTAGTCACAAAATACACTGCTTTCTGTTGTTTGACCCTTGGTAAATTACTTTACCTCCTGGAATTGGATTAAGTACTTTGACAGACATTCTTGTTTTGCTGAGATGAACCCGGAACCATATTCTGCAGACTAACAATGAGCTTACTTTGGCATTCTGCGGAGGACCAATGCTTCGCACAGAACTCAGATTAGATCAAGGTCCACAGGGATTTCTAAGCACCCTTTTTTACAACCCTGCAAGAAATAGGGTTAAATCTTCTGCTGAGAAAGGCGGTATCTTAGTCATGTCTGAAAGATGATTATCCTCTATTGACAATAGAAATAAAGGGCAAAAGGCTCCCCTGATAGCTTTTCCACATGATTGCACACAGCATTACTGAGAAAGACACCTCAGTTGTAGCTCAGACCCGTTTTATAAACCCAAGTTAATACTTCGTACTGGAAATGTGCAAATTTTGCAGGCTTGCACAAAGTGGTGGTCATCATGCTTCCTCTCAGCCTCGTCCTGCTAGTGTTCGGATGGATCTTTGGACTTGTCAGCTCGTTGGCCTGCAGTCCCAAGCTGCTGGCTGCATCGGCCTCCTACATTCTCCTCTGCAGTAAGTTCACTCACAAGTGTTGATGCATTGCTTATCTTCAATTCAGAATGTTTGATTTGCATGCAGGCGTATCTAAAGACAAATAAAACAAAAAGGGTTTCTTGATGTATGCACAAAAGCAAAACATACAGTGGCATTTATAAGCGACAGAAACCTTAAAAATTCTGTTTCAGCTGCTCTCAGATCTGATTTATCTCTGGCTACTGCTTTTTTACCATGTTAAGTTTGTTGTTCAAAAGGTACGCTTAAGTGGCAACAAACTGTCACAAAAAGTGTCAGGTTTGGGTTTTAGTTGCATACGGGCTGTATAAGTCTGAATAGTTTGGGACAGAATGCCCCTGGAAAGCCATATGGGTAATTTGCATACAAAGAAATCTTATCGTGACATGCTTGTTTTTGCCTGCCTGTGTTATTTCAGTGGGTGGTGAAGATGAATTATTATGAAGAAAATAAGAATTTAATGAGTTAAAAAAAGCAACAGCTTGAGTGAAGCAACAGATCCTGTTAGTAAATGAT